>JAUCNO010000586.1:0-15530 GCA_032353835.1 Enteromius viviparus | reverse complement strand
ATGAGGGCCCGACGTCCACAGGTGCTTACAGCCCAACACCGTGCAGGACGCTTGGCATTTGCCAGAGAACACCAAGATTGGAAAATTCACCACTGACGCCCTTTTCTCTTCACAGATGAAGCATGAATAAAAACGATCCATTCAAACACTTCAGTTAATTGACCAAGTGACCAGATTTCAGCTGATGCTGCTGATTTTGAAACGGCCAAATATCATCAGATTAATTGATTATTGTCGCTGGTGTAGTCGTATCTCTGCTGTGGGGGCCAGCATCCCAGTTCACCACACTGATAGATACATTCAACCCTCCATCTCTCTCTGCCGCTCTGAACAGACATGTGTGATTCATCTGTGCTGTCCTGTCCATCTCCACAGCTTACTGATAGGGTCTGAGTTTTCCTTTTTTTGGCCAACAGGGTCCTCCATCCAGACACACATCAGAGAAACTCACCAGCTTTAATAAGCCATTGAACACAGCAGAGTGGAAGACCCAAGCAAACCAATTCATTCCAAATATTACATTAGCAGACTTTAATTTCACAGTGGTGCTGAATAAAACTGTCCATATCTTTGCTAACACGTTCTTTCTGTCTTTCACAGTAGCACACACACACATATGGTGCAGTAAATAGGTCAGATCAATGGGGCGGCAGGTCTCTTTCCACGCTTGATCAGAGTGTTCAGAAGTAGAATAGCTGCTGATGTGATTTGGGCATTACCTCAAGTTTATACTCTCTCCCTTCATCCTCAGCACTGTTTTTAATCTCTCCTGCTTGCTCCCAGACATCTCTCTGTCTCTCCATGGCCTCTGGCTGCCCTGCACGGAGCCAACCCACTTTTTTGCGAAGAGATGAGAGAAAGGGGTCGCTGCATTTGACTGTCTCTCCTATGGCAAGCAGCCCATTTTTCCCAAGTCATAGAATGAGGATTATGAATGGTGAGACCTGAGAGACTCAGAGGGAAGTAATCTTTTCTTTCACTAGAAACATACAGCAGTGTACATGAGCGGTAAGCAGCACTTCAGCACAAGCTTTCCTATTTAAAGAGTCTTACAGTACATTGGTACGGATAGCGCTGAAGTCTTTCTCAGTGACAAAATGCTTATGGGGTTTGAAAAATTCAGCTTTCTCTGTCTCCGAAATGACTTTTCTGCTGATGTAACAAGGATTGGACAAGGAAGGATATATATCGTTTCAGCATCTATATTATGTGTGCATCTTTGACTGTGTACTTCTGCGTCTAATAGTGTCTGAAATGACACATGCATGCAAAATGATGTCTAAAATACATGCCTCTCCACGTATCCTTGCAAACACAGTTGCTTGTGGTTTAGGTGAAGGTAAACAAGTGAGAAAGAACACTGTATATTGCTTCAGAGCAGTTTAATGTTCCTCAGGCTTTCTGTGTCATGAAGGTTTATCAAACAACAAAACTTTACCAGATGCATTAGATTTAATTGATACAGGGAAGGCTATTTAATGTCATGTCACATTTGATCTGATTTGCCTATTTAATGCATGGACCTGAATACTTACCTGTAAAATATAAAGCATTATTTTCTATTGTATCTATGCTTCTAATTTTCTCATCCACAAAATGAGAAATTAAAGGTACAGTAGGCCTTAAAAAGCAGGCTTATATCTTTCACCACTTGAAGTCCAACCCATTTTTGTCCTACTGTATTTATCATTATTTGCATTTTTAAAATAACAAAACAATATTATTACTATAATTTTGCAATTAACAATTTATATAGCGTCTATTCAAACTTAATAATCCATCAGATTATTAATCAAAAAAGTTTTATGAATTATCATCACCATAACTTAAACACTCATAAAAACTCCTTTAACATGGATGGGTTAAATGGAAAGCACTTATTCTGAGTATGGGTCACCACACTTCACGACCCACATCACGTCGCTTTCAGCATTACTGTGTGCACTATGTTTTGTGTGTGTGTAGAAGTGTAACCCTGCCAAAAACCTGGACTGTTATCTCATCAAATGCATTGTCATGGTAACTCTGAAAGCATGGCAACACAATAACATACAATCACCAACAGCGGCACGGTGCACCCTGGGAATGAGTTCTGCCCTCCCAGAAACACATTAGAGCAGATTACAGGCCTTCATTAGATTCCACGCTCTCACCTTCACCCGCTCAACAGTCACACCGAGCCAAGCCTGTCAGTCCTTCAACACATCTGATCATGTGACATGCCTCATTCACTTCACTTCAGCCGGGGCAGGCACATAATCATTAATGCTGTTTGATAAGGCCAGTATCACTATCACTACTGCTGAAGCTCTCAAGCTGTATCTAGCGCATTAAAGAAATCTCGTTCTCAATGTTAGAAAAGATTACTGTAGTGTGTTTTAAAATAAAGTCTGGTTTCAGACAATGTCAAATTTAATTAAATGTAACTTGTCATTTCTTTGAAATCAATAGAAAAATTCACAACCTGGTCTCATAAAAATGTGTCTCTCTTTAATCACAGTTTCAAAAAGAAATGTCTGCGGAGTGGCGCTAAAACACAGGTTGAATATGTGAACCCTGGTACATTTTATTACGCTGATATAGGTTTGTATTGCAGTGGTTCAGAATTGAAACATTGTAGCTAAATGTGAATGCTCTACCATGTTGGAAATATGCCCTACACCAAATCCAACCCTAAACCTACCTGACCTAGTGTTAACAAATGCAAAACTGATAGAAAAAGGCATTTGTTGAAGCAAGCGTGTCATTTCAACTTCCTTTTACACAGATCTGAGCTGTTTTGTTGAAGAGTAGTCTTCAAGTACTGTAATTGTGCAAAAAATACTCTTTAGTATTCGAAACTCAAGTAGTAAAAAGTGTTTCACTGCCTCTAGCGGTAATTTCTTTTGGAAACTGCAGTGATATGTACTTATTGGTACGTATTTTGTGTCTTGCTAAAAAATGTACCCAGGTACAGTACATTCATGTCATGAGAGCAGGTAGAAAACTCACAAGCAATTTGCAATTGCAGAACTCCTGAGCAACAACACAGCCATCCTACCTAACATAATTGGCTCTGTTATAAAACTTTCCCTTCAGGATAAAGCAAGGTTAAACATATACACACATATTTAGGCTATCCCGTGTTTGCCATGGTAACCATCTCTGAATAGTATGCAAAACAGCCACTTTGCAATGAAATCACATTTAACCTGCAGAAAAGGAATTAATAACATGAAAGCTAATTTAATGGAAATTCCTGCTCTTATCTCACTAACTTCATTCTCACTTAGTGATATCTTTCTCTCTTATTCTCCCTCGTTTTCTAAATGCACATTTATTCATTCATTTGCCAGAGGGTTTTTATCTAAAGTGACTAACAGAACATTCAGGATATACATTTTATATGAGTGTTTTCTGTGAATCAACCCACTATTGTTTAACAGGTTGGGGTCAGTAAGATTTAATTTCTAAGAAATTAATGCTTTTAATTCAGCGAGGATGCATTAAATTGATCAAAGGTGACAGTTAAGAACAGAAGATTTATATTTCAAATAAACACCATTCTTTTGAACTCTCTATTCATCAAAGAATCCTGGTATTTCAACTTCCTTTTACACTGATCTGAACTATTTTGTTGAACCCTACATGGGATTCGAAGCTTTCCAAAACCTAAGTGCACCACCGTATCACGTGAGCTACCGAATAAACCTACCGTCAATAAAAAGAGACATAGATATGAAGCTACATATGTGTGATGCTAACGTTCAAAAGCATTAGTTTTCAAACTCCCAGCATGTTAATACTGTTTTAAGTCATTATAAGTCATAACATGATATACTTCTAACGCTTGAATAGTAGAAACACTGAACGTTTTTAAGCAAAGGTATAAAAGGTGTCTGTGTTTTACTGTCTCTAGTGAAACTGCAGTGATATGTACTTATTGGTACATATTTCGTGTCTTGCTAAAAAGCACACCCATGTACATTTATACCACTTCCACCATCTCAAATTTATTCATCGTAATGTATTAGATTTCCTAGAACGTTGGGTTCCTACCCTTCGAAACAGCCTTCACATTGAGAGAGCGCTTACCGCTAATGTCTTAGCATGCTGTCTCCGTAGGAAACTGACATGGTTTTGAAAGAGAAATTGCCTTTTTTTCCCCTCTCTTCCTCTGTCTCTGTCTGTACTGTTTAGTCACAGAGTCAAACACCTCCCACCATGTGACTGACAATGCTTTTGGCAGCCCAACTGGGTTTGACATATTTTCACTGAGTGACAGTCATACGAAAGACAGCATAACCCCATGCACTATTATTAGCATCTCAGAATTAGAATATAACACATTTTAAAACTTATTTCTACACCAAACCATTTACTCAAGAAAACGCACGAGTTTCAGTGTACTGGAAAAATTGTGTGTGACACAAAAATGCTCTCTCAGTATTCAGGGTTTCACATAAACTGTCAAAAAAGTTATAAATAAAACATTACTAGAAAATGCAATTTTCTGAATGAAAACACTCTCTGCATCATTTGTTTTCATCCCATAGTAATAGCTCTGTTCCAAAACCCAGTGAGCTACCTTATTATAAATGCTATTTCATTCCACACCAAAATCTTGTCTAAAAATACTTGCTGTACTTAGTACCAAGATATTGTCAGCATAGCAACAGTATCACTATTCACAGAATCTAAGCACTGCTTCAGAGTTGCGGTTCAAATCAAACACTTACCAGGTTCCATCTCACTTAAGTCACTCCCTTAGAAGACAGCTGCCCATGTATGCAGTGCACTCAACATGGTTTGGAACAAGAAGCTGAGATAAGCGACAGACATGCTAATCGATGGCTCTGACACAGTAAACACCAGGGACCTACAGCCACATACTGCACACTTGGGGACCTGCTGGAACTGGATAAATGATCTGTAAAGACGTTGTATAATCGCACACTGGAGATGTTAATAATATATTGACATCTGAATTAGAAATACACTGAATTTTCAATTAATCACTACTAAGAACATAAAATGTCATACAAAGTGAACTCTCCAAATCTGTGTCTGTCTCACACATAATTCTAACAAATGTTTCTTAATGTGACACTCATTGGGCCAAATATCTCTTCATACACTACTGGTCAAAAGTCCAGGGCTTGCTACTGTAGGTTGTTTCTGTGGCCTTCTGAGTTTTACTCAATGGCCCAAGTATAAAAACTCCACTGCTCTATAATATTCTGGTCACTTGTCAAGTGTTTCTTTCCTTCAATGCAAGTCTATGTTTTTTTTTCTTCATTTTCTTGGCCACCAGGGAAAACTGCAGGTCTGATCACATTGAATAGTAATAGCACAACTCAAGTGGCATAATTTCCAGTATCATTTAAGTGTGTAGTCCAAAAGGTGCAAGGTGTCAAATGCTACTTGTATACTTAAAATCATGGGTTTCAAATCACTAACCTAAACTATTATCAAGCATAACAGTGATGCTTACCTTAGCAGACACCTAATTCAGTGAATGACACAAGAAGGCACCTAACCCTGCTCCTGGAGATCGACTGTCCTGCGAGGTTTAGCTCCTACTCTAATCAAACACAGCTGAAGCAACTAATTAGGTTTTTTAGGATTGCTTGAAAATTAAAGGCATGTGTGTTTGATTAGAGTTGGAGCTAAACTTTGCAGGACAGTCGATCGCCAGGAGCAGGGTTGGGCAACCCTGCACTATAAAGAAGTTTAAGTCAATATGCAAAAACCCCAAAAAGCGTCTGCATCTACGTAAGAGACAGACAGTGAAAAGTCTGCTAAAACAACATCAAACAAAAGAAAGAAGAACAAAACTGAGGGAGTTTCTGCACCCAAACTCATAAACGAGACTAAAAATAGCAACGGAACTATTTGGGTGATTCAGAAGAATGAGTCATCGACTGAGACAGAGGCGGAGGGAGAGAGAGAGAGAGAGAGAGAGAGAACGGGTCTGTGTGGGTCTGTGGGTGTTTACTGATTCCAGACATGCCCTCCAGATCCCGCTGCACACTGCAGCAGCACTGATGGAAATTCCAGTCTGTTGGTAAGTGTGTATAAATGCAATCTACACTTGCTGAACAGCATACTAAATAGCATACAGGTATTCCGGACCATGTCAGAAGAGTAGAAGTGTAGAGCAGCACACATACAGTCTTCTTACAAGAAGAGAGTAGTTGGAAGTCCTTTAAAGGGGTCATATGATGTTGCTAAAAAGAACATTATTTTGTGTATTTGGTGTCATGCAATGTGTGAGTAAAAAAAAAACACATTATTTTCCCCATACATTTAAAAAAGCGAGGTGTGCTCTGATTGGCCAGCTATCCAGTGCGCTATGTAAATATACCTAGTTAGTATTAGTTTTGTTAAATAAAATAAAAAATACCATGATTTCTTGTCATGAGTATTTCGCATTGAAACAGGAAGTTGGAGCTGGTCTAAAGTTAAAGTTGAAAATTACATTAAAAAAAAATACTCAAAGATTAGAAATGTCTAATGCCTTGGCTATTAACTGAAATTATTTTTATTTGAGGCATTAAAATTGCTAACCTAAATTAAATAAACATCAATTTTAAACAAAATGAAATAAATTATATTAAATTAAATTAATCCTAATATTAATATATTTTAAAAAACAAAATAAAAAATAAAAATACATCCAAAAATAGTTAAACATTAATGAAAACTGAAAATATAAAAATAAAAGCTAATTTACAATATTTATAAAAACTATATCATGCTAAAATAACAATGGGGTGATGATTGAACAGCCAAAGGGAGGAAAATTCATAACTTAAAATGTTTATTAGATTGAAACATGCAAATTCTGCTGTGTCCTTCAGCTCGGTTTGTCTGTAAAGTAGCGACATGATGTCAGCATTTTTCAATGATTCAGAGATGACTTTTTTGAGAGACAACTTTATACACGGTGCACTACTAGATTTAAAACTTTGGAGGATGTTTTGATTTACTTATTGTTTTAATAATGAAAAAATCCATAATAGGGGCACTTTAATTTCACAGGGGTTTATTCTATTCTACTGACTGTTAAAGATTTAGGTAAACATGTTACATATATTGTTATATATATGCCTTATTAAACAAAACCTACACTTAATACACATAAATATGCTAATCTTCTAACTTAATCTTAGTACAGAGGTCAACTACAGAGACTGAGGGATGAAAAGAAGCAAAAAAGAAAGAGAGAAGAGGTCACTTAAGTCACGACACAGCAGTGAGCTCAGAGAGAAATCTGAATGAACATTAGTTCAGGCTTCAGAATCTGACATGCATGACTGAAATCGCTTCAGTAATCGATGTTAAATCACACACACACACACACACACACACACACAATCTAAGACAAAACAATCCCAAACTTAAAATCACACACATTTGCAGACACGGACAACTAAACACACATGCATATGTGAGCATACACACTTACACACACACTCACTCACTCACACACACACAGTCAGAACACATAAAGGGATTTGTTTGGGTAAGTTAATTGTACACAGCGCTGTCTTCATTGCTTCACTGAGGCGAAACATATTGCCTCCAATGTCAAAGAGCTTTCATCTGTTATTGCTGGATAAATGCTAACACAAAAGACACACACACATGCTCATTTTCACTCATATAGAGATGGACAGATGACAGGTCTGTCTTCCCACATTGTTTAATCGAGCGATAGCTTGTGATGAGTGTCTGGACAATGACACACAGCAACACACACTCTCATAAGCAGCATTAGGCGATCCTATAGTGCTAGCAGCTTTAGAGCAGAGATCAGAGCGTGCAGATGTAGACACACACACATTTCACAGTGCATCTGTCATACAGTGAAGCGCTGCAGTTCTGGACTAGTCTACAGTTTCCTGATGAGCAGGAGCTGTCCGTTGAAATCAGGGAGCTGTCCACCACAGCTGGTGCTGAAACACACTCATAGAGCACTAGAATACCTGGGGAAAGCTGCATGTTAGCATGGAAATAAATAAAAATAGCCAAGAAACTATATGTGCATTATTTCCTACCTGGCCTTGTGACATAAACATACCTTAGTGCACTTTTTAGCGTAAACCACACTGATTATTTCATTATGACCAGGTAAAATAACTGTCTCTAAAAAGACTCCATAGGGTATGTGTACATTTGCCCCATATAAACCACTGCTTGCACACAGACGCCCATAAATGAGGATGCAGACAGCAAAAACAAACAGCGCTTCCTCCATTAGAAAGACGTTATGAATTGGAAAATGCTATAGCAAATGTGTTTGCAAATGTGTGTGTGTCTGTGAATACGATCTGGAGCAAAAAGGAGAGAAACTGTTAATTTTACTCTAGTGGGAAGAATGAGACCAATTACAAATTAAGTGTGGTCTCGAGGGATCTTACTGGTTGTTACAGTCTTTGTTCTCGGGAGAATCGATGCTCTTTTCTAATGAAACTAAAGGAAATGAGAGAGGAGAAACTATCAGCCTTAGGACTCTCTCTCTCACACACAAAGGAATACAATTATCAAAGCCTTTCACTATTGTTCAAACAGACTGTTTGGGATAGGTATGATATTTCTGAAAGAGTTTAAAAAAAAGTATTTCTGTGATGCAAACCTGAATTAGCAGAATCATTACTTTAGTCTTCAGATGTCTCAAGATGTTATTAAAATCCCACATCTGCATTTCCTTTCCATTCTTTTTTTACTTGAATCAGGCTGGCAAGCTAGCATTAACCAAAACATCAGCCCTGTAGTTATATATCTGTGGTTTGTAAATAGTAATTCTAAACACATGTTCCTTCAAAGCATCAGAACAAAAAAAACCCTCAGCAATATAACAATTCATATATGTATAAAAAGGTGAACCCCTGAAGGATTGTGGTATAAAACATCTCTCTGCTGATGGGAAAACACCCTGGTGCTCTACAGGAGACACATCTATAGGGACTCGCCGGTGGTTTCCTGGCATCATTAGATCTTTCATTTCTAGAAAGCTCTCCAAGGATGGAGGCAATACATCACTCTAAGCTCCCCTTTAACCTGCTTCTCTGTGTGAGCGTGTTTGAATTATTGGACACGTGCCATGCTTGTAGTCAGAAAAGGTGTGTGGGAATTTTCCATCTCTCTTTCTCACACTCTCACAATGCATTTAAATTGGATGTTTAGTACAGACAACGGCCTGCCAGTCTGATCTCAATACACGGCCCTAAATATGATAAACGCCTCCAAAAACAGCATTTATGAGAGAGAGAGGAGAAAAGAGCGAGAGCGAACAGACAAAAGAGAAGACTATATGTGTGGATCTGAACAAATATGATTATGAGTTTTGATCTACAGACATACAGACACCTTTAAAGGGTTGTTCACCCAAAAATTTAAGTTCTGTTATTAATTACTCATTCTCATGTCATTATATACCCAGAAGACCTTTGTTCATCTACCGAACACAAATACTTTTTTTGTGCACAGAAAACAAAAATAACTTAATTTACTTTTCAATTCTTCCGTATAAATATATAAAATATTCTCCTATCGTCGGACGACTGTAGTTTATTCACTGATGACACATGGACTGTTTTACCTGGATCTGGGATCCTTTCAGTTGTGTTTCTGTCTATGGAGGGTCAGATGGCTCTCTGATGTAATCAAAAATATCTTTATTTGTGTTCTGAAGATGAACAAAGGTCTTCTTGGTTTGGAACGGCTTGAGGGGGAGTAATTAATGACAAAATTTCCATTTTTGGGTAAACTAAGTCTTTAAACATGTAGAATTATGCATGAGGCTGGACTATATATACATACATATACATATACATACATATATAAATAACAAGTCACTTTGTAAAAAAGTGCACAAAATATAAAAGTGTGATTTTGAAGCATTTAGAGTCAAAATATTTGGAGCAACTATAAGAAAAGCAGCGAAACTATATTAAAAATATAGTATATTTTAATAATATATTATAAATCTAACATTAAATACAATAGTATAATCCAACAATATAAATACCACATTTTAAGGAAATTTAAAGCAAAATTCTAGAGTATGAATGTTTTTTCAATAAACCTGACATTGAAGTGAATCAAACAGCTGCAAGCACTGGTATACTGGCACAGTTAAATTCATTGCAATTCTCATAATGTTGTTTGATTTTTATATTACCGACAGAATAATATATAATACAGTATAAATACTGTATTTAAGATATTGCCCAGGCCTAGTAAGCGAATGTGTATCTGTGTGCCACTTCTTACCAAGTCGAGGATCAAACTGTCTCATCTGGACCTCCTCCACACAGTCTGCAGGAAACCAACCGGTTCTTCCTTTCACCGTCCCTTCCCAGAAACCTCCTTCTCCTATACTTAACACTGAGAGAGAGAGAGACAGACAGAGCGAGACATTAATTATCATCTCATCAACACATACTTGGCTGTTGATCACACACAGATCCCCATACAATGAGCTAACATCCTAGATGATAATAAATAAATAAATAAGTTAGTAATTGATTGAATTTGCATCAACTGTAAAATCATTTATATACAGTATATATATATATATATATATATACTTAGAATCAACTTTACCCTTCATAAGAACACACAAAGAAAGTCTATGATACATTCTGATTTCGATGTGTGGTGTGTGCATGAATGTGATCTCAGCACGCATTCAAACATCTTTTTCCTTTCGGGAATAAGCTTGAAGAGAGAAGAACAGATAGATGACGTGAGTTGAATGACCAGCGGAGTCTGAGACGGTGCAGAACACTGTGTTCACCCGGAAACGGATTCATCTACTGATATTCTACACTAACCGAAGAAACACATGTGATGACCACACCAGACACACTAAAACATATACAGTCTTCAGCGTTGTAGTTGCTAGGATACTGCAGTTTAAAAGCAGTGTGTGTATGAGTTTTGTGTGTGTTTGTGTGTGTTGGTACTCCAAGAATTCCATAAATCAATAAGCAACAATGAAATTGTGTGCTGTGTATTGCACAGACACACACACACACACACACACATACACACACACACAGGGTTTCATTCATGCTGAAGTCAACCTGATCTGACAAAATTATTGTAAAAAAAAAAACTCATAACGCAAAATTCTGTGTTAGTGTTACAGAATCATTGAAAATTCTGTGATGGGCTTACGGAAGAGATTCCAATGTAAGTGAGTGACCGGATTCATTTTATATAAAACTTATACTTTCACTGTAGCACCTAGCCTCACCTTTACCCAAAGATAAGGAAGGGGGGTGGGGGGGTGTTGGGCACCCCATCAGAATTTTGTCCCACCCTGGCCCCACACTACTTAACAACCGATCACGGAATTGCTGTCATACAATTGTTACAATAGATACAATAGATATTTGTCAATGAGCTCAGCATCTGTTGATGTATGTTGGTGGATGGTCTTGTTAGTGTAGTGCAGGGTATACGCACTTCTTTATCAGTCGGCTTTGCATTCCCACTATTTTTAAATCTCCTCTGATTGGCACTAATATCCTACATTAGCAAAATCATGAAAGTCCACCACATGAATAGCCCATGAAACATAAAAACACCCATGAAGACACACCCATGAAGACACACACAGTGATGCGGTCAGGACGTGCCGGCTTCCCTTTAAATATGACTGATGTTTGCGCCCGTGCACGCTTTGTCCCGAGAGTGACACAGATGCAGCCTCTTTAGGCACGCAAGTGGTAAAATAAAAGTAGCTAATAATCAGTACAAAATAAAATGAATTTTTCCTTTCATAATGATCTTAACTCTGTGAAGTAGCAGAAGTGGAAAAGGTGCCAATACTATTGGCCCATTTTGGGAGGAATTAAATTCAAGAAATGTCACTGATTTTAACATAAGGCCTTAAATTAAATAAATAAAATAAATAAATGGGGACATAGTTAAAAGTATATCCACTGTCCATGCACCACTATACCACTGCAGTCAACTTGGACTGCAGCAAAGACTAGTTGGGCTTCTTTTAAACTGTTGCCATGGGTTAAATTTTCCACCATGAGTTAAAAGCTTGAAAAAATTTATATAAAAGAAATTTCACTTAGATATTTTTATTAAAATGTTTTGCTTTCTACCATAAAACTGTGCTGGATGTTAAGTTTTGGAATTCTTTGAGTGACTGTATATATTTTAGGTATGGAAATGGGTTTTGGTATTTGGGATATGGTCACTATACTTGGTTTTGCACTGGCCACTGGGCTAGTTTTGTCACCTGGCAATCATTTGTAGAGCAGATGCTCTAAGATTAGAATTGTAACTGAACTATCATTTTTATATTTATAAAAATATATAGACCCCCAGTCAGTTTTCGACAATTTCGTGACACTAACACAGAATTATGCGTTAAGAATTCTGGTTGGCTGTAGTAGATCTTTAATTGCAGATCGCTCAAACAGAGCACATAACAAATGCAAACCACACCCTTTGTCTCAGTGTGTCTTTCAGTCTCTTGGTGAAGTACTTGTTCCCTCTGTCCACGATGAAAGTGCTGCATGATGGTCTACTGACCCTTCACTAAGCTCCGCCCCCTCAGTTACTGCTCACTGACAGAGCATCCCATAGGAACAGAATTTGGAGTATTTTAATGTAGAATTCACAGAGAAGATTTAATTTCAGTATGAAATCATGGCAACAGTTGTCAATGCATGATCGTACTGTATGATTTATTATGTCCTTTATGAAGTCTTGCTTTGTTTTTTGGGTGCTCTACAATAGGTTTTCATGCTTGGGTAACACTTTAGAATAGATAACACTTGTTAACTAATAACTATGACTTATTCTTAATTTGCTGCTATTTAATAGTGCAGTAGTTGTTAAATTTAGGTATTGGGTGGGATTAGGGAAGTAGAATTAGGTCATGTGGAATAAGGAAATAATATGTGCTTGCTTATTCTAGTAATATGCATGCTAATAAATCTCTAACAGGTGTAACTGTAAAATAAAGTGTTACTATTTAGAAATATCTTAATATAATAAGATACCCCTCCTGGTTAATGTGTTGTGATTGGCAAATGCTCCAGATATAACACACCTCTTACTATAAATGTTTTATCTACTCAGTTGTAAATATTAATGATGCCAGCAATTTTGACATTCCAATTTGAGCCCAATCCAGCGGTATGTTTTTATATCTTTACATCTACTGTCTCTAGCACAGCTCAACTAGGCCTCGTCCTTTTTTTTTTTGCATATTCTGTGGACATGGATTATTTGAATGACCAACATTACCAGGGTTTCCATTATGAATATGCGTAAATCTTTTGATGAATGTTGATAAAAACCATTGCAAACTGACTCTGGAAGTGTGCTGTAGTCTGACCAAACTGTAAGTTGTAGCTCTTGAAATGTGTTTTGTAATTCTTGAAAAATATCCCCCTTTAGACTTCAACCCATGTTTCTTATGCTTCAACAGCAACATTAAACACTAACTAAATAAATGATATGACAGAGCTTAATTTGATTCTGAAACCTTCCATCACTCCTCAACACACACATACAATTTTCTCTTAAGACAGACTCAAAACCTTAATCATATAAATCCAGCCAATTATACTGCATTTTTAATCAGAAGATTTGAAATTCTGTGAGTGGTTTTTAGTGATGATCTAGCCGGCAGCACAGCCATTAGAAAATAATCACACACACATGCACGTCTATACAAGTCATTTTTTAAAAGAAAAAATATACTACACGTCAAAAAAGATAATAATAATAGAATAATTTTATTATATACTATATAATAAAAGATGGCTAAATGCTATAAGTTAACATATAAAAAAACTAAACTTTTAAATGTAACAGAATTTAGCAATGATTAAAAGTTGTGTTTGTGTTGCAAGAAATGACAAAAGAACCAAACACAAGTCGTTCTTCACAAGTCAACACGGGACCAAAGTCATCTGAACACGTTAAAACACATTTTAATGTCCATTTCTCTCAGGGACTCTCAGGGACAATTATAGAGGAATTCAGAGACAATAGAGGAGTGTGAACGACGTGCATGAAACAGACCTTAGAGTTCCTGCTCCGGCCTACAGGGGAGCTGCTGAGAATGACCTCAAACACACACACACACACACACACACACACACACACACACACACATGTCCCCTCTTGGTCAAAATAAAAAAAAAAAATAACCAGAGGGCTTTTCAGTTGATTCTAGCATGATTTAAGGCATAACAAACAGGGGATCTGAAAAATGTTCCCACTTGGCTCTGAGGTCCCCTGATAGTGAGTGTGTAACGACACCAAGGTCCCCTCTTTGACTTTCTTACACACACACTGTCCCACGCCTCCAGACACATACAAATGGATGCCTCTGCTGCTTATGCCACAATTAAGCACTTGTGTAAATGGGGCTCGTCTTGTAATAAGCTAAGGGGAAAAAAATGCAAAATGCACACCTCGTCAGTGATGCTTCTCATTTTAATGTTTCCAATATTTGAGTCCAATCAAATCAGTGTAATGAGTATCTGTGGACGATGCGTATTGCGTAGAGGGGACATTTCACGGAAAACAGGATTTTCCTCACTCTTCTGAAATAAAGGAGTTTGATGTGCTGTGTCAACGTAATCTAATGTTCATAACACAATCTAACCATAACCCAGTCCACACAGAACAGTTATGGATATTAGGCGGAAAAATTGGACGTAATGCATGAAGAGGCAAATTTGGAAATATAAAAGGTTCACAGACAGATTTGATGAATGCGTGTGAAAACAAATGACCTGAGCAACACAGATATATACTTTATATCCTCCCACAGATATATATAAATACAGTATATATATATATATATATATGTGTTTTTTTCTTTCTTTTTTTTTTTACAAACAATACACACATCATTTATCTGATTTTTCATATTTTAATAATTTTCTAAAAATAATGCATGTGTGTATATACTTCTTTAAATTGTTGTTGTTTTTGCAAAAAAAATTACAAATTTTTATGTTTGAATTAATTGCATCAATTTGAATCCATTTTACATTTTTTAAATATGCCACAGGTTTTACCCATTTCTCAGTAAGATTTTTACTCATTTAAATTACACAATAAAATGTAATATGCTCCCTTATTCCTTTATATATTTTAATATGTACCAAAATAACCATGTTTTTTTTTTTTTTTTTTACATTATTTCAACCAAATTTTGACATTTTATTTTCCAAAAACATTCAAAACCTTAAAAGTGCACGCTTTACTTACATTTAAATTGTTTTTTATGGACAAAAAATTACTTTTCGAAATGTCTCTGATGCGTCTTTGACTCATAAACACACACACACACACACACACATGTTGGGTTTACATGTTTTATGGGGACATTCCATAGGTGTAATGTACTGTACAAACTGTATGTGGTATTGCCCCACACCTACCCTACACCTAAACCTACCCCTTACAGGAAGCTGTGCGCATTTTTGGATTTTCAAAAAACTTAACTCTGTGTGATTTATAAGCTTGTTTCCTCATGGGGACCTAAGAAA
>JAUCNO010000585.1:9937760-9957441 GCA_032353835.1 Enteromius viviparus | reverse complement strand
AAACGTAAAATACTGTATCCAGTACAGGTTACAATTACAGTAAATAACTACAACAAACATAAAAAAGAATAAAAAAAACTGACAATATTGTATTTTATAGTGCTTAAACACATGATTGGTGTGTCTATAATTCTGCAAACAAGTGTTTGCACACCTGATGACTGTGTTAAACCAATTGGTTGGATGATGCGGTAATTTGACAGTCAGTGCTTTGGTATTGCAAGGAAGTGACTTTATGATAGATTTTTGTGTGTAATGTATGTTAAGCGTATTTAGTGTTTTGCAAATCACTGTGTGTAGAGTTTTGCAAAAAGTGTGAAGCTGAAAATGTGCTTACAGTTGTGCAAATCTAAGCCGGTGTTTTGCTACTTGAGTATAAGGATTTGTTAATTGTGAGAAAGTTTTAATTTTAGTGTCTAAGCAATTAAAAAAACCTGTAACTACGTGATTTTAAATACAGTCATTCTATTGGGTCACCACTAGAGGGCAGGCTTATCTCAAAACTCAAAACTAGTACATACATTACACTTTCCTTCCCCACTAGATTAATCATACTTGGAAATAAGAAATACATAACTACAAACTTACTGTATAACGTTTAAAGTTAACCTAAACAGTGTTGCTAACTACAACAAAGCTACAAATCGAGCCTTTGTGGAGGTTTCCTACATCTCTCAGGATAACGTCTTTGAGGTTCAGGTGCAACTGGAATCATTACAGCTGATTTGACATCTGGTGGTTCAGAGTCATTCACATTAACTGAGGTAGGAGGGTCAGCCTCAACAGCATCATTGTCCTTGTCATTTGAATCAGGGACATTGTCAGGTGAATCGGGAATAGGCAACAGCGACGACTTTGTCTGATAATCCACCAGCTGATCAGCATGTCTCCATGTGTTATCTCCAACCTTTACAGTGTACATCTAAGGTCCAGTTCTGGTGGTGATGGTACCTGGTTGCCACTTTTCAAGTCTATAGTCACGTGCTAAGACTTCTTGTCCTACTTGGAAGTTTCAGGTTGGTCTCTCCTTCATGTGTGCAAATTGTTTGTTTTCCACAGCACGGCGAACATCAGATTTGATGAGATCCAATTGAGATCTTAAATTTCTCTTGAGGAACATCATCGCTGGAGTTTGACCAGTCGTGGAGTGTGTGGCATTTCTATACATGAAAAGGAAGTTGTCTATTTTGTGTTGGATCGAGATGTTGTCATTGTCCATTGCCTTTATTGCTTTCTTTAAAGTCTGTACAAATCTTTTAGCCAAGCCATTAGTGGCAGGATGGTATGGTGCCGAAGTGATGTGCTTGACTCCGTTCAACTTCATGATTTTCTGAAACTCGTCTGAGACAAACTGTCGTCCATTATCCGTGCATATCTGTTCTGCAAGTCCGTTCCTGGAGAATATTGTTCTCAGCACAGAAACAGTCATTTCGGATGAAACAACTTCAGGCCACTTAGAATGCGCGTCCACGGCAATCAAGAACATGGAGTCCTTGAATGGTCCAGCAAAGTTGACGTGGACTCTTTGGCACGGCTATGACGGCCATTCCCAGGGGTGCAAGGGAGCTAATGGTGGTGAGTTCTGGGTCTTATGACAACCTGGACAAGCCTTTGCCAGGTCCTCAATCTGTTTGTCGATTCCCGGCCACCACATATAACTGCGGACAAGGTTCTTCATCTTTACAGTTCCTAAATGTCCTTCATGAAGTGTGTCCAACATCTTACTTCGCAATTTTGAAGGAATTACATATATGAAACATATTAGCTGGATCCATAGCCTCTGACACTACCATCATCTTCAGTGGAAGACGCGACAAGCCATCCGCATTGCTGTGTAGTTTGGTGCCTTTGTACTCAATATCATATTGGTGAGCACCCAAAAAGAGTGACCAACACTGCAGCCGTGCCGAGGCCATAACTGAGACACCCTTTCGAGCGTTGAAGATTGAGACCAAGGGCTGATGGTCTGTGATAAGGGTAAACCGTTGACCATACAGATTATGGTGGAATTTTTTTACACCCCACACAAGATTAAGTGCTTCACGGTCTATCTGTGCAAAATTGCGTTCGGCTGTTGCTAGTGATCTTGATGCGAAGGCTATTGGTTTTTCGGTGCCATCTGGAAACTTGTGTGACAGCACTGCACCGATTCCATATGGCGACGCATGCCAACCTGATTGGCATAGATGGATTGAAGTGTGTCAGCACTACCTCAGAAGTTATGAGCCTTTTGGTCCTTTGGAAAGCTTGCTAACAGCTCTCTGACCATCTCCACGGTGTCCTTGTTTGCAACAATGCATTCAAAGGATGTAGTTCAGTGGAGAGGTTTGGAAGAAATTTGTGGTAGTAGTTCACAAGTCCTAGATATGATCGGAGTTGAGAGACATTCTGTGGATGTGGTGCACTTAATACAGCTTCAATTTTATCCTGCGACTTGTGTAGACCATCTTTGTTTATCACATGACCACAGTAAGAAATCCACGATTTAAAAAAAGTCAAATTTTTCTTTATTGGCTCTTAGCCCATACTCACACAATCTCGTCAGCACCCGTTGTAAGTTTTGAAGATGATCTGTATCATCCTTTCCTGTTACAATGATATTGTCCAGGTAACACTGCGTTCCTGGGATACCCTGCAACACCTGGTCCATTGCTCTTTGCTACAATGCAGGGGCTGAGGCAATTCCAAAAACAAGGCGGTTGTACTGATAGAGCCCTTTATGCGTGTTGATGGTCAAGAATTTCTTGGATTGCTCGTCCATCTCCATTTGGAGGTAAGCTTGGGCCAGGTCAATTTTTGAGAAGTGTTCTCCACCAGACAAGGATGCAAAAATGTCTTCAATGCATGGCAGGGGATACTATACTGCATGTCTCAGACGAATTAATAGTCATTTTAAAAACCCCACAAATACGGACATCTCCTGTCTTCCCCTTTTTGATCACTGGGACTATGGGTGTTGCCCATTCACTCCATTCAACCTTCACTTTGCGTGTTCTATCTTTTGAAATCCTCGGTTTATCCATTTTGCATACTCTCTCGATGTGCCCCTTTTTATGGCATCTCCTGCACTCTTTATCCTTGAACCAGCAGTCATTCACATTATGAGACATTTTTCCGCAGCAATAGCATTTCTGTTTTCTTTCTGATTTCAGTGACAATTTATTTGTTGCACATTCCATTGTTTTTTGTTGCAATTCCAATGCATCTTTTGCTGCAGTCTCCATGGATATTGCTATGTTCAGTGCACGATCGAGTGTCTTTTTCTGTTAACAGTCTTTTTTGTGTGTTTTCATTGTGCATTCCACACACAAGCCTATCTCTTAATGCATCTGCCAGTCCAGCTCCGAATTGATTCCTGATTTTTTTTTCAACAAATTGATATCAGGAAAATATTCCTGAACACAAATACCCCTCTTATTTTTAGTTGATTTAAGAAACAACTTTATATCTTCAACATCATAATTACGACTAGAAAAATCAGTCTGAGAGAGCACCACACTAGAGTCTGACAGCTCACTGTCACTCTCAGTCTCTTGATCGTCACTAACTTGAAGATCAGGTTTTTTCTTTGAAGCCCTTGCATCTTGATAATTACCTCTCTTCTTCTTTTTTGGGGCACTTTGAACATGTTTTGTTCTACCTCCATATCTGCACAAACATTCTGCAACATCGATTCGACAGTGCTCTCTGTAAAGTCACAAAACTTTTTTTTTACGGAGCTCCCAGACACCTGTACCCCCTCTACAGTGTCACCAACCAATAACTCTGCATCTGCCACATGTACACAATCCCTATTCACCGCAATTAAACTGACATCAACAAAACTATCGGAGACTGATACTTCCCCCGTGACTGACTCGGTTTCAATTCTGCTCAACCCCGGTGTCTCCGCGCTCACCGGACCAGCCTCACTCGCTTTACTTGTGCTAGGAACAGGCTCAGCATTCCCTCCCTCGATAGTTCCATTTTCTTTCAATTTATCCGGACAATTTCTAATTAAGTGCCCAAATTTCCCGCAGCCAAAGCATCTTGTCTTTGCAGTCGTAACAAAGATTACATAATCAAATGCATCAACTTTGAAACTGAGTGACAGATCTAACTCGGCGTCATCCTGAACTATCATATACGTGAAACGTCTGAATGAAACGGTATGCTTCAAAAGAGAGGAGACACTACTAATCGGAATCTTTTTGATTGGAGAAACTGTATGTCATCACTAAGAAAAGGAGGGACATTTGATAAAGTGACTCGTTTTGATGGTTGCGAGAGGGGGAGAACAGAAACAAACTCACCGCCAATCACCACACCGTGCTCAACTAACTCATTCACTCTCTCAATACTGTTGAGGAAAATCACCATGGCATTGTTCATCCTGGAGGCAGACAGAATACATGGCCCACAACTTCACCAACAGCCATACAGCAATCCTCAACACTCGCGGTAGACACTACTTTGAAAGCTTGACGCCGTGTTAGCACACCTAGAGCTTGCAAACTTAGAGCATGCACACCTGGGGCCGCCATGCTTCCCAGAGGTAGCACACGGCCCAACTACAGAGACACACAAGAAATGCCGAGACAGCAAAAAACCCAGCGCGAAGAAGAAAAAGAAGAAAAAAAAAGAAAAGCCAATCCATTCTCCCAAGCTCACAACACTCCGTCCACTCACGCTTCCACCACCACACCCGGAGTGAAAATGAGAGAGAGAGAGAGAGAGAGAGAGATCTTCTGTTTCTGGGCTTTTCCTTGTTTGTAGCATGTCTGTATTTTCCATTATCTCACAGACATTTCCTAAAAACTTTACTCTAGAGCATGCCATAACACTTCAGAAGGCTTATAATCCAGCATTTCTGCGTGTGTCATGAGGACTTAAATGATCCTTCTTTAATAGTAAACAAAACATATATGCTTATTAGTCAATTTTTTAAATGGGCCTACATTTTTACAAAACTTGTGCATTCAGATTATATATTTAAAAGTTTACAAAACAAGTTTATTCTTTCCTATACTTTAGACATGCAGAACATATCAATGTCTGTAACGCGCTGTTAGTGCAAAATGAATTAATGAATCTGTGTCCATAATCAGCTATATTCATGCACACAAATACACATCTATGAATGTTTCATTAATGTAACATGACACTGAATTGTTAGTTAAAAAAGCATAGTGATATAACTGTGGGAACTGACAGACAATTGCTTGTTGCTGGAATCTTATTGTATCTCACCTGGAAAGGAAATGTTGGAAGGTAAAGGAACTGCATAACTTAACAATTTAAGCAAAATACAATAAAAAAATAAATATGCAATGCAATCAAAGTAGACAGAGCACCATGAGTGGCATAATGCAACACAGGATAACAGACTTCTACAATATTTTGCTGACCTTCTGATTGTGTGTGTGTGTGTGTGTGTGCATGAGAGAGAGAGAAAGAGAGAGAGAGAGTAAGGGGTTCTTTAGCAGGACTTTCAAAATAAAAGTCATTGTTTGCAGCCAGTCTTTGACATTTCATGTTTATATGTTGAAAAGTAACACTGCAACTTCTGCCTGTTAGTGTGTTTTTAAACACACTTTGCTAAGATAAAACAACATACACTACTATATGGTCATGTGAGACACTAAGCAATTACATAGAAAGTACAGAAAGTAAGCAGACAGTTCTTGGAAAAAGTAATCTGAAAACTCAACCAGACTTTATGCTACTGGTCAGAAGACAGATTTTGTAAATCTGTGACTATTTATTTCTGGAATAGAATATAATAAAATAGAATAGAATAGAAGGATGTTCTTGATCAGTTATTTCAGTTGTCTTTAATATATATATATATTATTATTATTATTTTAATTTTTTTCAGTGAACGTATCTTTTATTCTAAAAGAGTGAGGGAGTTCTAACAGAAGAGCTGTTGATTAGCAGAGGCTCCTCCATGCTGTAGTCGGAAACCTGAAACCAAGGGAGGGCAGAGAATTAGACGGGGGAAAAGAGGCTTTCTTTTTTAAGTACAGTAAATTTAAAGAGAGAGGGAGAGGGCGCTGAATGTGTAAAGAATGCAAGAGCTTTGGGACTGAAGGGAATATTCAGAGAGAGAGAGAGAAAGAGAGAGGGAGGGAGAGAGGGAAAATGTGAGTCAGGAGGGAGGGAAGTAAAGAGGAGAGGTGATGTCAAAGCAGTTGAGCTCAGAGAGTAAACAGATCTTAAGACTGCAGCATGTGTTTATCTGTTCAGCTGAAGAGGCTCAGCCAGCAGCCAGGGCACATTTTCTTCTCAAAGCTCACAAACCTACTCCTCATCTTCCTACTGGCTGGTCAGGGGACAGCCTGGCCTTATGGTACGTCTGATTTATGTGCTTTTGTTGTTCCCTTACACATTCCCTTACACATTCTTTTTAAATTTTTTAAAAACATTTTCTTTTTTTTATGCTTGAGGTATGGGAACTGTATTTGTCTTTATTTGCTTCACATTATAGTAAATAATTGTAATGTTTTAGTAAATAAAAAAAAATAAAAAAAAGCAACAACAAAAACAAAACACTCCCATCTTTGTGAAATTCCGAGGGGACTGAGAGGCATTCGTTCTGGGTGCATTCTTGTTTTGCTTTCTATGTGGACTCAAGTCTATAAATCTAATCACACTGAAAACACGGAGTAAATAACAAAATGCAAAATGAAACCATGCACTACATAAAACCCATTCAAGGAATCTTTGTGTCTTACAGACACCAAGATTAGATGCATGTTGAGGCTGTTTCTAACATAGATGAAGAGACAGATCATTGACTTTGACTTTGTATTCCCTTGCTCACCACCCTTTGGCAAAGACCAGACCAAGGGTGGGGGGTGGGGGGAGTAATTTCCACAGAACTCCTGTTGTTCACATTGACATTCTCAAGTCACATTTTGCAAACAAATATTAGTTCCATTAAAAGTTATGCCTTATCTCAGGTTCAGACATCCACAAATATGTTTACAGAGTTGCACAAAACAATCCTTCAAGCAGAGGCTAGTTAGTGAGCAAATGTATTCATATTGGGCTGTGGTTTCCTTTATGTGTTTATTAAAGCATTTCCAGTATGCATTTTGAAACTGTTTTGAAAGTGATTACTATGTTAGACTAGGTAGTTTGTGCATAGACAGAGCGTAGAGTTGGAGAATGTCAAAAATTAACCTTTATAGATGTTTACAGAGTCTACATATCACTTACACTGAACAAAATTATAAACGCAACACTTTTGTTTTTGCCCCATTTTTCATTAGCTGAATGCAAAGATCTAAGACTATTTCTACGCACACAAAAGGCCTTTTTCTCTCAAATATTGTTCACAAATCTGTCTAAATCTGTGTAAGTGAGCCCTTCTTTGCCGAGATAAAACATCCACCTCATATGTGTGGCTAATTATACTGGGTTCACTCCAGACACGAATGAAGCGTTAAGTGCGAGCGAATTACATGTTACATTTCAGTTCTTGCATTGCCAGCATACTTACAGGACATGTCACCCACTGATACCATTGAAGAGGAGTGGACCCACATTCCACAGGCCACAATCATCAACCTGATCAACTCAATCATCTTTATTTATATAGTACTCATAAGAATACAGATAATGTCAAAGCACTGAACAGCATCAAATTCGGGAATAGTGTCAGTAATGTTTAATGACAGAAACACTCGATTTTTAGCTAAAGGCCTTTCATTATTGATTGTAGACACATCATTGTCTAAATGAACTCATTTTCATTTTCTCACTTCTAATCAAATCGACGACATTCGCTAGAAATTAAATTTCCCCAACCAAGCAAGCCAGAGGTGACAGCGGCAAGGAACCAAAACTCCATCTGTGAAAAAGATTGAGAAAAAAAAAATCCTTTGGAGAAACCAGTTTGGGCAAGTTCTCCTCTGGCCAGATGAAACCAGCACTTAATTTCTAGTTAAATTTCGAACTCTATGTGAAGGAGATGTGTTGCACTGCATGAGACAAATGGTGGTCACACCAGATGCTGACTGATTTTCGGTCAGTATGCCCACAGCCTTAACTGGTTGCCCAGTAAAGATAGGCCTCACCAGAGAAGGAATCAAGTCATTACTTTCAAATCACAAGGAAGTCATATCCCAAGTGAAAGAGTTAAAGTTAATGAGATAATTAAGTGACTAATTGAAGGATGGTTGCACATTAGTGATGGACATCTGCTGGTAGCACTCAACATCACTGAAGAAAAGAGAAACACAAGAACTACAATTGACTTCAACATCTGCCTTGCTTTAGTTGGGCTCTTGAGCCTTTTCAGTAAGAAATACATTTGCTAGGTTGCTATGCTTTGCTGTCACATTACTACATTTTATAATATAGATTGTAAAAAGGGTGTAGCACATGCACTGTCGAGATCACAGATGGGCAAATGTGGGTAGACGCGGGTAGACACGTGTGTGTGTGTGTTGCATGTGGACTCACGTGCATGCAGGATGCGGACACCTGCAAAAAAGAAATACCTGAGCATAAAATATCTCCTGCTCAAAAAAAGTTATATGAACACCTGTATGTATAACACCTGTTTGCAACGTTGAGCAATAGATTTCTGAAATGTTTAATTTTTTTAAATAATAGTGTTTTGTGAATATTGATGCTTTAGTAACAAAAATGTATTGGTAGGGTGTACAGTATGCTGGATTTTCATAAATTTCACGGAGGAAAAAGCAACTAGTAACTAATTACCAAACAGTAGCGTGATTACTTTTAAAAGGAGTGATAAGTACTCATAATTAACACAATGTAATTTAATTTTTGTAATTTGATTATATTCTCAGAATAACTTGACCAAGACTGGATTTCAGTTTGATTTAATGCATTGCAGCATGATTCATATACTGTTCCAGGGTCAATTTGACCCATACATTTTTATATTTTAAGGCTACTCTAAAGACCCAAAATAACAAGATATCTTGGTTATCTCTTTTGGTCTTATGGTTTTAATCTTTTTCTATCCTATGAAGCAAAAAAAGTAGAATTTCCCCAGTCATTTCAATACAAAATAATATTTTGTCAGCCAAATATGGTAAAAATAAGCTATAATTTCTTCTTTTTTTTTCATAGTTTTTTTCTTCTTTAAGTTTTGTGACTTTTCCTTATTGAGGGTCAAGAACATGGATGCAAAGTTTTAACTTGCTGATGTGTTTTGAAATGTCCAAAACAAAAAAAGTTACATTCGTACTGTCAGCGGGTCAATTTGACCTGTCAATTTTTATGTTCTAAGGCCACTCTACAGAACAAAAGTAATAATATATCTTGGTTATATTTTGTTATTTTATGTTTTTTTCTATCATATGAAGGCAGAAAAAAAGTAGACTAAAAGTGTGTTTGGCACCATATCACAAATAGAGATTCTTTCACTATTTATCTATTGCTCTTAAATTTTGAAAAACAGACACCAAATATGAAATTTACAGTCCAAAACCTTTCAATTAATTTATGAGTAGCAGTCAAAAACAAGGGTTAAAATTTCATACCGGGTTAAAAATTCATTCTTTGAAATGTGTGAAAAGTACTGATATTAAAAGTTTATTGATTAAACTTTATTGTATGTTTTTCTTTTCTTTTTCACTAATTTAAAAAGGGTGTTTTGTAAAATTACATTAAATCCAATAAGGGTCAGTTTGACCCTGTACATAAAGGAAGTGAACTGATTTTGAACATTACATGAGGGTTAAGATTTGTACTTATAAATATAGGTGTTTTTTTTTTTTGGTAAACTGATTTTTTACTACAAATACCATGGTAAAAATATACAGTGTAAAAGCTATGTAAATTTGTGGTTACCATCACTGGCATCAGCCCCATAGAAAAAATGATCCTGTTATTGCTGTTGTGAAATTTCTTCAGAGAGACCAGGAGAAAGACTTTGTATTGGAAGCAAAATTCTCTTTATTCTGAGAGCTCTGTCCACGTGCTGCGGTCATCAAAGTAAATATGATATAGTCTGAATTGTCAGGAGTACAGATGTGAAAAAAAAGGAGCATAGCATGCAAATGCAGGACAGGAACTTGACAGGACGTTTCCCAGCCTTGATCTTAGTTAGCATACAGGCATCATTCAAATGCATAGGTGCTATAGAAAACTTAAAACAAAAGGTGCAGCTGAACCTTGAGATTAGCTTTCACACTTAGCCCGGGAAACTAATCAGATGTTCATGAACTAATCAAAAAAGGTTTCTCAGGTCAAAGCTCACTGTTCTTAGAATGTAAATAAGAAATACATGATTTCCAAATTATACTGTTATATATGGAAATGTTTAGCCATTTCTACAATTTGTAATCCTACATTGCCTTATACAGTATGATAAGAAGACGTGTTAATTGTGCAAACGCATTAACTTTTATGTGTGCCAGAAGTGCTAATGATAAAAACACATCAGCAGTAGTCATTCTTTTAGGGAACCTTTTCCTGTTTTAGATTCAGTGTTTTGAATCACTGCTTTTGAGAATGTGACTACGGAATGATGCATATGTTTTGTGTGTGTGTGCAGCAGTGACAGCCACCTGTCAAAAATGGGAATCTACAAATAAAATATTTACTGTAAGCAGAAATAGTAGACTATCTGTTATAACACAGGTTTTAATCTCTTTTTTTTATTTTGATGTGTGCCCTTGAACAGAAATGAAAGAAACCTTACAATAGTCACTGGAGGTATATATACTGTATATATATATATGTGTGTGTGTGTGTGTGTGTGTACCATTTATTTAATGTATTTTTTATTTAACTATTAAAATATTGTGAATAAATATATGACTGTGTCTGCTTCTATTAAATCAATACTAAAAATCATATGTGGTACTTTCATTACCTTAAATTTTAAATTTAAAAAGGAAAATGTACGATAGAACACATATAAGGTTAAATAAATGGTTTGCAGTAACTCTAGCTTTCTACGTGGCAAACCGTAAGCAGTACGTAGTCAATAGTAGAGAGAATCGTTATCTTTTTCTTACATAAATCATGATAAATGATCTCCTGATCTTTTGGCAAGTACGTGAATCGTTTCATTTACAAAAGTTACTTCAGAGCAAATTCCGCGAATGATTTGTTGCTATAGAGCTTTCTATTGAGTTTCTGCACTCTTTGGTTAGTCTGAAACACGGCTTATAAACCCTATAAATGAGCATCAGGTGTGCTCAATGATGAGTGCCACGTATTGGATTATGGCAAATAGAGTTCAAGGGGAAAAGTCAACATTCGGGTGATGACAACTCCTGGTGACAATTAGGAGGAACCACAGTGGCTGGATTCATTATAGTTAACATAAGTAAAAAACAATATTGATACTGCTATTGAATTTAGCATTAGTTACTAACCAAGATGTGTTTAAAAATGTCACAGTATTGTTTAGTATCTTATACACCCACTTACCACAACACAACAAAAAAAGGGGAAAAAAAACAGCCCAAACTTTGTCCACCTACCCAATCAGGCAACGCTCCCCATATTCTGCCTTACTTTTACAAGCCTTAAGAGTATAGTATTTAAAGAAAAAGTCTGGTGTGACCTGTCCAAACACTATCAGGTTATTTGTGTGTGTTTTGTTTGGTGATTAAGTGAGGACAAAATTAGGTTTTCTGCAATAAATGACAAAATTATGTTTTCTGCTATAAATTAAAATGAGACCAAAATGTTAGGGAGGGACAATGAATCGGCCTCGTAGAAGATCTATACAGGTGGAGCTAAGCTAGGTAAAGGGTTCCTGAAGCATACAGCAAACTGTAACAACAAGCATGAGTCATATATCTGAACGTTTAGCAGCGAGCTCAGTGGCTACCGATACAGGAGAGCCAATCAGCTGTGCTGTGTAAAAATTATGTCACTAGGTCAGATTGAGTTAAACTGTGCCATCTAAAGTTTCATGATAGAACTCTATTTAGAGTGAATCCTTAAAAAATACTATATTCTCTAAATATCTATTATTTATTAATATACAGTATTATTCTTATATTATTATTGTTAAGAATGTGCTTATGATATTGTGTTTTATTTAATTAGATTACAGGTTCCTGTACAACTACTGTCCAGGGCCCGAGTGGAGTGTGATGTGTAGGGGATGCTGTGAATATGATGTCATCCACTGTAAATGTCCTCTTCAAGGAACTTCGGTAGGTTATGCAGTGCCATGCTGTCGTAATGCTGTAAATGAATGCGATGCCTGCATCATTCATCCTGGTGAGCAGATTACACACAAACACATTTACAACCTTTTTCATTTTTCTCTTCTTGTGATAAACATTTTTTGGATTGTATGTATTCAATCATTCAACAGGTTGAAAGCAATCTAACATCTGACAGAAATATGAATGTCGTCTATGTTGTATATTGTAAACATTCCATTAGCCAAATATATGTTATGATTTGGTCATTTTATCATTTAAAACTCTGGAGCTAGTAAACAAAGAAAACAATCAATGTTCC
Source organism: Enteromius viviparus (assembly GCA_032353835.1). Lineage (NCBI taxonomy): Eukaryota > Metazoa > Chordata > Actinopteri > Cypriniformes > Cyprinidae > Enteromius > Enteromius viviparus. Next base: position 9,944,988 of record JAUCNO010000585.1, on the reverse strand, counting down.
CTTTCGACATTTCACTCGTACTGCGTCGTAAGACGCTATGGGAAAACTCCTTTTTCCCCCTAACTGAACCCTTATTTAAAACGCAGTTTTATTATGTATTAAAACTGCTCGACCATTGGCCGTTATAGGTGTACTTGTTTAACCAATAGGCGAAGCGCCGCCTACAGCGAGCCAATGGCCGCTGGCCATGCAATTTGCATGAAGGGCGCGAACTTTCTCTATAAGAGGAAGGCGCCCATGCCATAACTTCAGATTATTCTCTTTCAGCGATGGATTCTTTGCTATCCCTGACTGAAAGCCTCTTCTGGAATCTGCAGCCTCCTGACATGGGCTCTGCAGAACTTTCACTCGATACGGGCATCTCACAATCCGGGCACTCAGAACCTGGAGGCAGACATGCTGTCCAGACAGAAGGTCAGGTCCACAGAATGGACCCTCCACCCCCGAACGATCCAGATCATCTGGCACATGTTCGGGAAGGCAGAAATAGACCTCTTTGCATGAGACGAAAATGCTCGCTGCCCAGCTTATTTCGACAGAGAAATGGACGCTCTGGCCGAGTCTGGCCGAAACAACTTCTCTATGCCTTTCCTCCGATTTCTCTGATGACTCAGATCATCAACAGAGTCAGGGAGGAGGGCCACAAGCTACTGCTTGTAGCCCCGTTATGGATGAACCAGCCATGGGTGGGGAGCCTGTACTCGATGCTCACGACAGCACCATGGCCGATTCCCTTGAGACGCGATCTGCTGTCTCAGGCGAAGGGGACACTTTGGCACCCACACCCAGAGCTGTGGGCTCTCCATGTATGGTCAATGGTCGGGAGTCTGATTGCCTCCCAGACTGTGTTTTACATACAATTTCTCAAGCTAGAGCCCCGTCCACGAGACGTGCCTATGCTATGAAATGGTCGGTGTTTTCTAGGTGGTGCAAAGTCCGCGAAACCCGTCTACCTCTGACATATCACTGATATTGTCATTTCTTCAGCACCTGCTGGACTCGGGCCGTGCCCTTTCCACGCTCAGGGCTTATGTGGCAGCTATTTCAGCCAGCCATAACCTGATAGCGGGACAGCCTGTGGCTAAGGATGCTTTGCTCATTCAGTTTTTGAAAGGCGCAAGGCGGCTGAAGCCCCCTTGCCCTCTCACTGTACCGCCATGGGACCTGCCCACGGTGCTGTATCCCCTCAAAGGCCCACCTTTCGAGCCTCTTCAAACGGCTACAGTGAAGGCACTGACGCTCAAGACTGCCCTGCTTTTAGCACTGGCATCTGTTAAGCGAGTAGGTGACCTCCATGCACTGTCTATTAGCCCTGCATGCCTTGAGTTTGGTCAGAATGACTCGAGAATCACTCTGAAACCTAGGCACGGCTATGTACCTAAGGTACTTTCTATGCCGTTTAGAGCTCAGGTGGTATCACTGGCAGCCTTGCCACCATCAGAGGGCCAAGACTACAACCCGCTCTGCCCAGTTAGGGTGATAAGAGCATACATAGAGCGCTCAGCTGCGTTCAGACATTCTGACCAGCTGTTTGTATGCTTCGGCGTCCGCTCCAAAGGACTACCGGTCTCGAAGCAAAGGTTCGCAAAATGGGTTGTGAACGCCATTTCACTGGCTTACTCCGCAGCTGGCTTGGAATGCCCCCTGGGAGTTAAATGCCATTCTACTAGGTCCACTGCCTCTATGTGGGCTTGGGCTACTGGCGTATCCCTGTCAGAGATTTGTGAGGCGGCTGGCTGGTCCTCGCCGTCCACTTTTGCCAGGTTTTATAATCTGGATATCCCAGCTTTACATGCTAGGGTTCTCTAGGCAGAATAATTTTACAATGGCCTGGTCTGCTTTACCCGGCCGCGAACACGGTTCTCAACGAGTCTCATTGCAAGCGCCGTAGCGCTCTTTTATTCTATCACGAACTCCCTTACACTAAGTGAGTCAGACGTTTTAATAGAGGTTATGGCTTCTTCTCCCTAAGCTGCAGTTTACTACTCCACTTATAGCCTCTTAGAACTTTACTGATATTAGTAAGTTCAAAACCTGGTAAGATCAAATCTGGTTTGCCGTATGGCATTATTATTACTATTACAGTTATTATGGCTTGTGCTTTAAGACTGCTGCATTCCTTATCAGTCACTGCCTGGCTAAACACAATAAGACACTCTAAGACAGCCCGCTTGCTATGCTAGAGTGCCAAAGTCATATATCACATATAATCACATTTCTTACTTCGCCGCATTTATTCGCTGCGGATAAAGGCACTCTGCGCCTTTAATGTGGTTGAACATGATGCTTGTGACGCATGAGACCTCGGGTTTCCCTTAGGTCCGCTCTCACGCTCTTCCTGAGTTCCAGTCAGCGTAGCACGGCGGGATTATATTGTGTTCCCATAGCGCCTTACGACGCAGTACGAGTGAAATGTCGAAAGGGAACTTATATGTTACTTCCTTAACCACTGTTCCCTGAGACATGGAACGAGTACTTAGCTCTTTGCCGTGCTACGGAATTGGCCGTCGCTTCAGTCGATATAACCTGAAGTTAAGGCACGGGCGCCTTCCTCTTATAGAGAAAGTTCGCGCCCTTCATGCAAATTGCATGGCCAGCGGCCATTGGCTCGCTGTAGGCGCCTATTGGTTAAACAAGTACACCTATAACGGCCAATGGTTGAGCAGTTTTAATACATAATAAAACTGTGTTTTCCCATAGCTTCTTACGACGCAGTACCTGTTCCATGTCTCAGGTTTTCACTCCGCCCCCCTAAAAAAAAAAATTTCTTTACATGCACACATCCAGATGTGTGTAATTTTGGATATAGTCTCTGCGTAATAACCTAATGGATGATTATTAATGTCAACAACCATCAGTCATTACTTTACTGTAAGCCATACTTTACAAGGAAAACACCAAAGGGATTTATATCTTCTACACTAGTGCCTCAGAATCAAATCACGATATTTAATACCTCTTCTAAATTCTAGGTGTTTTTTTTTTTTTTCAGGCTGCAGTATATTCGAGAATTGCAAGCGCTGTAACAATGGCACGTGGGGCCCAAGGGACGATTTCTTTGTTAGAGGGCAGTACTGTGCAGAGTGTCGCCCAGGCTGGTCTGGTGGAGACTGTTTAAGTAAGTTCCTTATGTTGCAGTCTTCGTGTAATCATGCTCAGTGTTTGCTTACTTTTGATCATGATGCTGTTTTTTGTTGTTGTTTTCTATTAAGGATCAGCTGGTCTACCTTGATTAACATCATTATTCTGAACAGTTTTCTGTGTCTCACTAGGGGCGCATTCTTTATATAGCGCTTACATATCTTCTAATCATAATAGCTTCAAATAAATTTGCAGATTTTATTAAAATATCTGTATTATCCGCATCTACTGCGCTCCACTTAAATAATATCTCTCACAACTCACAGTAGCATGTGTGTAATACAATTACAACTGGCTTTGTCTATAGTATTATAGGCTGTACAACATTATCAATATTTAATTAAATTAATCTTATTTAATGAAATAAAACACATTTTAAAATGATTACTATTTTAAATTATTGTACCTGGACCAGTAGGGTACTCTTGTAATAAAGTCACAGTGCATGGCTGACTTTGACAGATTTTATGTTTCAATTGTGCTAAACAAAAGTTGCAATCTTATACTGTGAACATAAAAAAGCCTTTTCCCGAGCTTATGGACAGTAATTTTATATGACTAAGATGAGATGCTGACAAGATAAAACTAATTTTTGATGATAAAAACAGTTCTTCAATGTTGACATGCATTAGCATGCTTTATGTAAGTACTAATAAGCAGCATTCATCTACTTGAGTAATTTTAGAGTATGTCAGAATAAGATAAAACCTACTTTATTAAATGGGTAATCAAGATAATAAATCAAAAACCATTTAAACATTATAAAAAACTGATCAATCATGTAAAACTTTCAATACCACCAAAATGAGAGAAATTACCTGCTAATAAGAGCTACATACAGCGATTGTTCTGTCTACAGGTCCCTTGAACCTTTTGCCACCTCCTACAGTAAATAGCCAGATAATCCCTGAAGTTACCAAATAAAGTTCCCTATCAACATTTCACTAGTACTGCGTCTGATAAGACGCTATGGAAAAACTCCTTTTTTTTCCCTTAACTGAAGCCTATTCTAATCCCGCCGTGAAACTGCACGGCCATTGGCCGCTGTGCCAATGCCGTCGATCACGCCATATGGCCTGACACCGCTGAGCCAATGGCTGCAGATGGCGCCATAGTGGTGTGAGGTGGCGTGACCTGCGTCTATTTAAGAGCAGGGACAGCCAGCCAGCTTCAGATTATTCCTCTACAGCGACGGATTCTTTGCTGTTCCTTGACTGGAAGTCTTCCTCTGTCGTCTGCAGCTAGATTTCCCCCTGCCGCCTGGATTGACTTCAGAGAGATTCTCTATAAGAGCAAATTTCAGTTCATGGATTTCTTCTTACAACTCATCATGCCTGGTCGCTGCTGCTTGGCCTGCGCGTTGTCTGCCTGGGACTCTCTCATGTGGAAACCGCCCTCGCTGGATCCGACTGCATGTTTTGTGAATATAAACATGGCTACTCTGCCCCTCGCAATCCCCCGTCTCTGCATCCATAACAGGTTGGGGAGCGCTGTACGAGGGCTTTCCAGCCTCCGGCCTATGGTCAGAGAGAGCAAACAGTCTGCACATCAACTGACTGGAAATGATAGCAGTGTGTCAGGCGTGTCACTTCTTTATACCACATCTGAGGGATAGTCACGTTCTGGTTTGATTGGACAGTATGACAGTGGTCTCATACATAAACCGGCAAAGGCGGCCTTTCATCCAAGCGCCTCTACAGACTGGCAGCGTGCCTCCTGAAGTGGACCCTGCAAAATTTTTGCTCGATAAGAGTGACTCACATACCGGGTATCCTCAACCAGGGTGCAGATATGTTGTCAAGAGGACAGGTCAGTTCAGCAGACTGGACACTTCACCCCTGAACAGTCCTGATAATCTGGCTCACTTTGGCAGAGTGGAGAAAGACCTTTTTGCCTCAGACGAAAATACTCGCTGCCCAGCATATTTCACCAGAGAGATGGATGGTCTAGCCCAAAATTGGCACAGTCTTTAAATTTGGCCAAGACTTCAACCCCCTCTACTTGGTTAAGGGCATTTAGAGTTTACGTCGACTGCTCAGCTGACTTCAGATGATCTGACCAGCTATTTATCTGCTTCGGTGTTCGGCCCAAAGGGCTACCGGTCTCGAAGCAAAGACTCGCAAAATGGGTTGTAGACGCTATTTTACTGGCTTACTCTTCTACGGGCCTAGAATGTCCCTTGGGGGTTAAATGTCATTGCACTAGATCCACTGCCTCGACTTGGGCATGGGCAGAGATTTGTGAGGCGGACGCCTGGTCTTTGCCGGTTTTATAACCTGAATATCCCTTCGTTACATGCTAGGATTCTCTCTGCATAGACCCTCTTTAAAATCGCTGAGCCTGGCCATTTTTATTGTCACCTAACATAATTAGGCTGATTCAGCCTCCAATTCATATGAAATCCTACAGACTTTAGCCTTTTTGTCTGATTGACTCTCGCTGTCCAGGCTGCTTTACCCCGGCCACAAACTCGCTTTCGCATGCAGGGTTTATTCATTGCCTTTGGCAGCCCTTTGATAGAGCGCTTAATTCTCTAAACTGATATTCCTTACGAAGTGAGGTTAACTAAGAGTTTTATTCTTACTAGGTCTCTGACTGCCGTTTTCACCCCAGTCACAGCCCAGTTCACAAACAAAGTTCATACGTTCTAAGTTGGCCCAGTCTGGTCTAGCTTATGTATGGAAAAATCATACTTCTAAGTTTCAATGTTTTGAAAGCGCTTAAACAGGGGACTTGGGATTTGATTATATCTATATCACTTATACACATTATAAACTCAAAGCGAAACCGCTGTGAGTAGGGACATATTTTCCCTTTAAGTGATTGGACGAGGCATGCTTGTGACGTATGAGACCTCGGGTTTCCACTAGGTCCGCTCTCAGGCTTCCCAGTTCCAGCCTTATAGCACGGCGGGATTGTACTGTGTTCCTATAGCGTCTTATCAGACGCAGTACGAGTGAAATGTCGAAAGGGAACGAATAGGTTACTTCCCTAACAAGACATGGAGCGAGTACTGCATTGCATGCCGTGCTATGAGAGGCCGTCGCTTCAGTTGAATTAACCTGAAGATGGCTGGCGTTCTCTGCTCTTAAATAGACGCGGATCACGCTACCTCACGCCATCCGCAGCCATTGGCTCATTGGTGTCAAGCCATATGGCGTGATTGACGGCATTGGCCCGCTGTTTGTGGGGCCTTGCCCAATTGGTTAAAATAAGTCCCCCCACAGCGGCCAATGGCCGTGCAGTTTCACTGCGTGATTAGAATAGGCTTCAGTTAAGGGGAAAAAGGAGTTTTCCCATAGCGTCTTATCAAACGCAGTACTCGTTCCATGTCTCAGGGAACCTGGGTTACGGAAGTAATCTATTCGTTTGTTCATTTTGGGGAATTTCCATTTTCACCTAGTTTTCTCAGACTGTGGCCCTCAGACAACAGTTCACTAAATATCACTTACTACTCCTCTTCCAGCTCACATCTCTGACAATGACTAAATATCAAATATTGTTAAAGGCATGCTGTTGTTGTTCTTGAAAAGAGCACAATACATTATGGTATTTGCTTTTAATGCATTTGACACAGCAGCTGTACTGACTTTGTCTTCTTTTTTAGCATGTGGAGGAGTGATTCATAAGAGGCAAGGTCACCTGGTTCTGGAGAGTTACCCAACGAATGCCCGCTGTGAGTGGACACTAAAAGTAAACTGGCCTTTCACCATTGATCTGAGGTGAGAACTGATATTAAACACAGGCATACCAAATACTTCTAGTTTCTAAAAAATACATTTACAAATGAAAATGTCCCAAAAAAGGAGACAACTTCCACTGCTAGTGCACATCCGAGATCTAGTTCATGGACTAAAAGCATGTGTAAACTTTGAGATTGGTTCAATATCAACCAGTAACTGAATTTCCAGTAGTAGTGTAGTAAGGCATTTTCATGCATATATTCAAAAAATATTTATTTTGCCTTTTGCTTCTGTGTTTCCCTTGAGTCAGGAGTCAAATGTTGCCTAATATATATGGGCGATTCTTCAACTACGGGCACTTTTGGCCTTGTGAACTTGTGGACTTGTGAATTTCAGTAAATATA
>JAUCNO010000585.1:9900397-9919489 GCA_032353835.1 Enteromius viviparus | reverse complement strand
AACCCAGAGTTTCCCTTATCTCAGGGTTAAGAAACTCTGAGTTTTCACTTAACCTCCTTTGTGAAATAGGCCCCAGAACAAAAACAATACATGACAAAGGCAAAATAAACAAAACATACGTGGAACGTAACATCAGTTTGCGATTGCTTGATCCTGCCAGCCTGACTCAAAATAAAGAGTTTGCCAATGGATCCGCACGACCCTGTTGCCTTTGTTACAGTAACCATAAAAACTGTGGTTTTAATCCTTTAAGTCTGGCTATTTATTTATTGAGATATTCTGTTACAATTAATGACACATTTAACTAATATGCACTTAATTAATTGTTGTTTATTTAATAGTCAATTTTTCTACTTCACTATAATTTTGTACACTACTTTCAGATTAGTTATAGTATTGTATTATTTAAAATATATTGCGTGTATTTTGGTGACATTTGCCTATTATAATAATATCTAGTCACAAATTACGTTTAAGGAAAACGTGTTATTTACTTTACAACTGCATGTCAAATAGCAGTCATACTGTCTGCTTAATATGTTCGGAATGTGTATGTAATCCTTTATTTACAACATGCAACAACTTACTATAAGAAACTTTAAGCTTCAAGTAGGCTATATATATTTATTTTACTAACCCTAAACCTACACAATCTACTCTGATATGTAATTGCAAATGAATGAGAATTACTTATGTCTAAGTGGACTAATTCAAATTAAAGTGTAACCGGATTTATTTATTTACTAACGTAACTGATTTGCAAATGTACCAGATGGTGGCGATTCTGTATAGGATTGGAGTAAAAAATGTAGATATGTAGAACAAAGGCATAAGGCTTAACATAACCCTCGGTGGTGCAACAAGCTCATATGAAAAGGTATGAATGAGATTTCTCTAAATAAGCCACTAATTGCCGTGAGACCGCTTTCTCGTTTCTCCTCATCCTTTCGAAACATTCACTTCTCCCCTGGTTTTCTTCTCGTTCCATTCTTCCATATCGGATCTAAACATTCCTAAACGCACCATCATCGCTAGTCTGTGGTACGTCAATTATAAAGAACTGGCGAACGTCATTTTATTTGATGAATGCGAGTAGAATCAGTCCAAGGTGGAGATAGGAGGACCGGCTGAAGCGAGGCGGGGCGAGGAGTGTAAACATCGCCTGTGTTCTCACTGAGGTAGTCTTCCCTCAGTGTGACTGTAGATGTGCTCGGAGCACCGGATTATCCAAACACAACGCTACGAACGCGTCACATCTCAACAAAGTGCATGACAGAACCACAGCAGAGCGTGAAGAAAACACCAACAGTTACCCGTTCCTGAGTCCTCCAGGCTGACAGGTGAGATCTGTGTAGGTTACTAACACGTGTTTACATCAGTGGATATATGACATAGATTCATATTTGCGAGCTTTTCTAACGTGACCAGTGTAATGTGTTTTTTTTTCTTTCTTTCTTTTCTTTCTTTCTCTTTCTGTATGAGCAGCCACACAATAATAATAAATAATAAAATAAAACAAACATTCACCTGTTATCAAATGCACAGTTAGCTCAAGAGATATGTCTTTCAACACTTTTTCCGTAATACTAAAATTAAATAGTAATAACCAAAAGAAAAAAAAGTTTTCATTTAATTTTCAGTAGAATCTGGGGTCACTAGATGCAAGTATGTATTAATTGATTTATTATATGACTATGGGACTGCTTGACTAATGTGTTTTTTCAAGAGATGTGTGAAAGAGCCTTCATGCAGATAATCCATTATGTTCATTCTGTTGGACTTCAAAAGTGCCAAAAGTCCCCTATTCATTGTGTTGAGGGACCTGCTTGTGTGTGCGTGTGTGTGTGTGTGTGTGTGTGTGTGCACGCACATGCATAACGTGTGCCTAAATGTATTTATGCAGTGATAACTTCACAGATGAATCTAGTTTTCTTCAAACCTTTAAATACACAAACAGGTGTTAAAGTTTACAGCTTATTTTACTGGCTTTTACATTTGATTCAAAAAGAACGATGGTGTGTTGTTAAGTATTCTGTGTCAGATGGAGACCCTTCTGTGATATCCTCCCCCACTCGAATCATATCAGAGCTGGGAGTCAAAGGTTAGCTGTGAAGGCAGGTGTAATGGGGGTGAAATTAAGGCTGGGGGTTGGTTTGCTCAGTCAAAATCAATATGAAGTACATCCCCAGGGAAATAGAGCATGCTGCAAATTCCTCAGCTATAATGAAAGAATAAATAATAATGCAGGTTTTGAATTCAGTTTTATTGTACTGAATACATACACCTTTGGAAGCAAGGATCGAAGGTGAAGATGGCGTAATTAGAGTAGGCTTGTATTTTTTGGACACTATGAGCATTGTAATGCATTCTGAACACATTTCTGTTACTGAAGACCACTGAGGGGGAAGAAATGAGACTAATTAAAGTGAAAAGCAAGATGCTGAAAAATAGTGGGTAGATGGTGTGAGAGAGAAATTTAAAGCAGCTTACGGGGTGTTAGAAGTGAAAAGATAAAGGAAAGGCAGAGAGACAAACAAATGTGTGTGTGAGCATGTGTGTGTTTTTTAGGCTTGAGTAATCCTCCTGGGAACAGGCCTGTGCTGCCAAAGTGCCATCCAACTCCTTTCTCTCTGCGCCCTTCATCACTGCCCTCTTCTTCCCTGTCTCCGTCTCTCCATAGACGAGGTAGACTTCAAATAAATTTGGTCACGACAACTTGTAAAGATGGAGTCTTGCTCTTTTAGCGTCTTCTTAAGTGCTAAGATTTCCCCAGAGCTGGACTCTAGATGTCCGTCTGCGTGGTGTCCCACAGGGTTCACCTGAAGGATTCTCCCATACGCAGTCTTGTTTTTATTGTAAAAACACTGAACCGAATGCTACCCTAATTCAGGTCTTTGATGATATTCAGTGTTACAGTATTTTCTTTAGCAAGTAGGAAATGTGTTCAATCCTGGCCCATTACCGTGGCATATATGTGGGATAAATATATACGGCTCCCCGGGTGCATCTTTGTGATAACTGCGGCAGATTTCAGGTCTGCTTGAGGACAAATGCAGAGGGGCTCATGGTTGTGTTTTGTAAAGTCGGTTCTTCAGCTCAGAATTAAAAGATGAGAATCAGTGTGCATTGTGCAAGATTAACATTCGGATCCATAAATCACGCACTGGAAGAAAGAGGGCTCTCCTCTCTCCTCGTCACTCGTTGGCAGTCGCAGACCTCAGAAGCACAAACCCTCTCCAGCCTCTAATAGGCCTTTAAGGTAGCTTTGTGAGCATCTTTGTGTGCGCTGTCGGAGATCGGGGGCATTAATTTCACTCTTGAGCATGTAAATAAGTGAATGTGTGGGAGCACAGAGCTGTTACTCACTTCATCCGAGAGAGCTTTATCACCCTGGCCTTCTCTTCACGGACAAGCATGAGAATCTCAGCAGCGCACACAATGCCAGCTCTCATAATGGCACCCTATGCCCATCTCCATCGGCTTCCGGAGGGCCTCCATCTCTGTCTGTGTCTCCCCCTTCCCATGGCCGCTGAGGGGACACAGGGGCGCGTTGTGTTTACCTCCGGCTGTGGCCAACCCAACACAAAACAATCCCGTTCAGTGCCTGTTTGTCAGCCCCCGAGGCTTTTGAAAGCCGGCGAAAAAGAGGGATGAGAAAACAATTAAAAGCCCCTCCTGAACGCAGCACTAACATTTTCCCAGCTCGGGGAGCCTGTGAACAGGGACGGAGCCTCTAAACTGCTCCATTATTTCTCAGTACTTGGCATGATGCTGGAGCTCCTTGTGTTTGAATGGACGACTCCACACAGAAGCCTTTTGTGGGGAAACTTGGCTCATCATGCATGCACTGCTTAATTAAGATTTTTCTCTCTTTCTTTCTATCTATCTATCTGGTCAACCGATGGCCATGTCCCATCGTTATAAAATAATGGTGTGATGGCAAAATAGTTAAATCATATGCCACCTAATATACTTACACTAATATTCTACACAAGGCTGTTTTGACTTATGCTCAAAAAATAGTAAGTCTGTTTTTAAGGCTTATACATTACAAATGTATAGTCAATTGAATAAAACATTTCCTAAATTATGATTACGATTATGATATGCATCTTTTATACAGATTAAGTGTCCTTTTCAGTCATAGTGTGTTTAAAAGTAAAAAAAATTGAGATAATATTTTTTATTAATACATTTGTTTTTTTAACATTTGTGTATTAGTGATAATATAATATCACAAAATAGTTCACACTGCTGAAAACACAAAGCAGAAATGATATTTGTGTTAAAAAATCTTTTGTGAGGATTTACTTTAGACGCGCAATGATTTGCTGCATATTTACAGAAAAAATATTCAAAGTCAGCATGAACCAGAATTTACTTTTGTATTTTATCATACTTCTGAGAGAAACAGAATATTAAATGAGGAAAAGAGAGGGTGTGGCTTGTTTTTTCTTCTGCAAACTGATTGGATGGGGTATGAGTTGGTGTTCCATTCAAAAATGAACACTGACAGTTGGAGGGGCGTGGTTAATTTTGTCAGAAGATGTTCATCAGAAGATGAGGCGTGTCATTTTTAGGTTTGGATTAAAGATTTATTTTTTTTTACTTGCACGGTTGAATTGTTCACCACAAAAATAACATTGTAAGCTAAAAAATAAATATGTAAATAGACCATCATGAAATGTGTGAAGTTAACGGCTTTGGCTGTTGTTAATTTAATTAATTTATTTTCTTTTTAATAGATTCAGATTTCTAAAAAATGTTTCAGCATGTGTGCAAAAGAATAAGTTCAGCTGTCTCGGTTTGAGTGATAACTAAATGCCCATCTTTTGTTGGGCTCTGTGCGAACCATCAGCTGGAAATTAGTTGGAGCAAAATTGAATCGTACCACTATTATAGGCCTTGTGGTTGATGTGGTCCTTATGAACACCACCCTATAGACTACAGCAACTACGCATCTTGCCTTTCTAAACACAGTTTAGCTCTTGGAGCTCAAGCCAGCATACGTGAACGGTGTTGATTTTTTGCAGTGATTGTGAGGGGCAGTATACACAAGCGACAGGACCATTGTACTGGACCATTAATTAAGTGACCTATGCTTTGAACATGCAATATTCACGTAAGCACTGAATATTTACGACACTAGTTTATGACATAAAAGCATATACGGCAAAGAGAAGTCAGTGTACAAAGAGAACTGTGAGATTAAAGTTGTAAGTTGTTGGTACTCCCTGTACATCTCCTTATTTAAAACTGCACGCCCTGTGCAGAGACATACTTAAACACAGAACAAACAGAACACTTCAATTTTAATAATAGTTTCTATTTTAATGTCAAATGAGGAGTGATCGTTAATTGTTAATAATTGCATAGCCAATTGAGATATGTCCTTACTGTATCTTAAACTTGTTCAAGCAACTTGACTCAAAGCCATTTGGTTAGGAACAGTTTGCTCATTAATAAGTAAATAAAGTGAATAAGTACAATGTAATATGCGGGATAATATACTTCAAGTCGGTTGTCATTGTAAGATAAATCACTTTACAAGTCCCAATCACCCTGTTAGGGTTTATTTTGTGATAACAACATTATCCCTTATTTAATGTTAAAAACAAATAAATACATGTAAAAAAAAAAAAGAAATTAGTTGTAATCTGTAAAGTTTTTAAAGTGCCAAATGTGTTTTTTGAGAATTGTAAGGCATAGGCACTCCAGTGTTTGGAGCTAGAATATTAATGGCACCCTGAACTCCCCAAAATACAACACTACATCAACCAGGTCGCCGTGATTCTGCCAAGACATGATCCTGGATCAACATTACTGTCCAAAAATATAGACTTACCCTTCCCCTACCCAAAAATAATGCCTAAAATCAGTGAGAAATGAGCTGATTAACAAGGGTGTAGAAGCACCTAACCCTGAACATGAGCCTAAAACAGATATTTCCAGAAAAATTATCTCTCAATTCTGATTGGTTGATTGGAATGTTGTTCCAGGATCAACAAAGATGTTGATCCAGGAACATCTTGTACTTGGTGAAACAACACTCACCACATCAACCAGCTACGCCACAGATCTTCCCTTTTCAGTGAGAAACTTTATCCTGTATAGGGGCCATTATAAATATCAGAAGAGACAACACTTAATAAAATGTGATGCCTCAAGATTTTTTTCATGTGTTAGCAAAGGGTCAGTCAAATGTTCCCATAGGTAAACATGGCAAAACATATCTTAAAAACCATTAAACTCTTTTAATCCACTTCAGGTTCAACTAAATGATGGATTTGGAAAAGCTATGAAAATTGAACTTCGCAAACCTTTGAAATCCAGCATTTGGTTGTTCGTTGTCACAGTCTTTGTTTCCTGGCAGACAATTACAGAGGCTTCCAGAAATAGTGTAGAAGTGAGCCAATCAATAAATGTGCTTTCAGTTTAGCGTGCCGTGTGCGTCAGATGGCTAGCACATGTAACGTGGGCAGTCCGTGATGACTTGATTTACTGTCATTTTGGTTTCTCTACAAACTTAAGGGGAGGGGAGACTAAGGATTGTGAAAATATGTCATCCAATAATAAAGCCATTGGACATAATTTTTAGATTCAGTTCCAGTTTCAAAGTGTTGGTATAAAAAAATTACACTAAACATGCAGAAATGTTGCATAAAAATGAAGTATGCTGTGTTTTGATCTTTTTTTATTATTATAGATGTCTGTTATTCTGAGCACCAATATTTGTCTGCAAGACTTTAGTTTATTTGTCTGTTTATGTATGTATTTGTTAATCATATGGGCAGTTCATCCTTTCGCATTGATCCAGAGGCTGAGAAAAGCTTCACATGTTCACATGTGCATTTATTTACTAGAATTTATTCACACACACACACACACACACACACACACTTAACTGTTTAATCTTAGGTTCACAAAGTGAATCTAGGAGAGTGTTTTCAGGAAAGTCTGTTTAAATTACTTAATTATTTACTGTAGTTTCATAAATGAGGCCCACTGTATATTTTCAGTATGTTAATAATTTCGTTGGATCTTTTGGAATGAAATGTTGTTTAATTTGGTGGAGCTGGGAGAAGACATGTCATGTGCTTTCAGCTGATGTTTCTCATTCTACAACTACAACAGCATAAGGACATTCCCTGCTTCACATTAGAAATACATGTACATTTCAAAATAACTCATTAGTATCAGATCCATGTAGGGAATTCCCTCAAAAAGTAAGACATATTATTGCTAATAAAAATCTATGAATTGCAGACATTAAAGCAACATTTTCCAGAGCTATCTGTAGTCTCTTCTATTTGTAAATCAGTGAAGTTACATTAATTGTGGGAAGACTTGTTTAGTTAGGCATGGAATGTTTATTTATCAAATGATGTATTGAATTTTGTTGCTGTACATTTGCTTAATTTTTTTGATACACAGTCATGGATTCAGTCATGAAATGATTGACTGGATTTAGAGCTTTTTGATGAAGAGATTTACTTTTTAAAAATCATTTGAGTTTTATTAAGGTTTATTTGATGAGAGGGCCAATGGGTACAGGTTAGGTTTGTGCCTCTGGGACAGGATCCAGAAGCACTGGTTTGGAAAGTTACAGTGCGTCTATGCTGCTATTCATATGCTGTCCAAAAATATGTCATTAAAACGCAAGCCTGGCAAGTAGTTTTTGGGATTTCAGTGTCCCCCAATTTTGTTTAAGCGTAGTTGTAAGAGTGGAAATATCTGCGAGTTAGTTATCAAAATAGCTGCTGAGCGAACTGACTGTGTTTTAAATTAGGCTGTGGAGGGCAAAGGCTGTAAAATATTAACCAGTTTGGTGGTTAATTTGGTGAAGGACCTGTCTTACAATCTCTTTGCTGAATGTTATGTTACGTCTGAGAGCAAGTGTGTGTTTCCAGCAAAAGTGAAGGTTTGTCAATATTCAGTTTTTGCCGTCCTTTCCACACTCGTGCGCTTTGTCTTCTCTGCATGGAAGCGTGGGGGATGGTGCTTGGTTTAATGAGCTCCTCTGAGGTTCAGGCTGAGATGATCAAATGCTATTCTTCACTATAGTCAGATAACAGATGCTAGCTGAGCTCAGCGCTCGCTCACTGGCTACACAGCCATAATGACGGTCTCACTAAGAATCATGGACTGCATCCAGTTTACGGGACATGCAGTAGTTTATATGCAGTTCTCATTTAATACTATAATTGATGAAGTGATAAAAGTGCAATGGGGAAGAAGCAGGCCAGCTTGACCCAGTTATCCCAAAAGGCAGGTGTTTGGAAAAGCTATTTATGTTGTGGGATCATACATATCTTACAGTAATTCAGTCTGCGAAGTCACTATGCACCAGGAGTTTCTTCCCTTGACCCTAGCATTTCTTTTAGAAGTATGTTTTTCTTAGTGGAAGCTATGTTTTTGGAAAATAATCGAAAATCAGCTATATTTCATGTTCATGTATTTATTTATTTGTTGCGATGCAAGACCTTATGAGTCTGTATTTTCTGATAATGATTGACTGATTGTACATGATCTTGACCCGTGTGAATGTGATGAAGAGTTCCTGCCATCTTCTAGACCCACACTTTAGCCAGAGAAGAGGAAATGTGATAGAAGTATAACTGTACCTGAATTAAAAGCCTTGCTATATTTCAGGATAATATCACAGAATCTGAAACATTTTTAAGGTCTTTGTTTTGACAGGTTTATGCTATTTCAGTCATCCTGATTTACCTATTTATGCATTCATCTGCATGAATGGGGTCACATTCTCATTCACCTTATAATGCTAAAAATCAACCCAGTGTTTTCTTTTTTTTATAATAAATCATGACTTTTTTTCTAAAAATCTGGGGCATATGTGGACATTAAGGGGTTTTGTTGTTGGATGTAGTAATAAATATAGCAGTCGTAATTTACACAATCTACTTAAGTGTCTCTATGTTCTTGCGGATCATTTATGATCCAGCATCATCTACAAAAAAGTTCAGTATAAGGTTTTTTCTTAATAATTTTTGCAAATCATCTTTTCTAATAATAGTTTTTTTCTTAATTATTTTTGCAAATCATCTTTTCTAATAATGCACCGTAAAAAACAATCTGTTAAATTTATGGTAAAAAACAGGCACCTGTGGATGCCAGAATAAAACGGTGAAAAATTACGGATTTACAGTTTAATTTTCAATTTACTGTTCAGTAACATAATTTCTTAAGTCACATGATGAACCAAAGCTCATCAGAAATAGCATTAAAATAGTAACCTATATAGAAGGTGCTCAGTGTCATTCACACAAGCACTAAACACCATCATGGTAAGAATTTTTTAACTGAAATGTGCAATAAACATTCCTTTAACAACATAATATGTAACATACAACCCTAATACTGTATAATAATCTCAGAGAATGGCCTCATCACCTCATGGAAGAGAGGGGCGGGGTCAGCAGAGCTCATTAGCATTAGAGCTGTTTCTGATAGGGTTGAAAGGGTGAACACTAAAGTTAAGAAGTGTTAACCTGTATTAGCAAATGAATTCAAAATGGCCATCTGATGAATAACTGGCACTATTTTTAATGCCTGTCTGATTATGCAATAATAAGATATGTAAGATATGATATGATATAATAAAGGTGTAAAAGGCCTGGAAAAAATTACCCAGACGGGGTTGGTAATCGATGCTATGAAAGCATTTGAATGCTAACCTGTGTGTTACTGTCATACTGCAGATCCATATTTGAAACATTTATTTACTGTACTGTGCAGATATTTCTAAATACTCCCAAGTGAGGGAACTGTCTTTGGTAGTACTCCACAGTATGGCACAAGTCTTCTTCATAGACGTTACATTAAAAATATCTTGGAATATTCCCATAGAAAAGCTTTGTGTAGTCTGTCAATTGTACAAGAGTGGGAAATAAATAAAGAGATAAATAAAGCAAAGAGTCAAAGAAAATAAATGAGAAAGAGAAATACAAAGCATGTGAATAAGAGAGCGGACTGGAATGGCCCTTGGCCCCTGAGGTGCCTCTCTGTGTGCTCACTATAGATGAATGGGAGCCTGGTGACCCTTCAACCAGAATGATCTGTGAACACATCATTAAAGCTCAAATCGGAAACCTGTGCACAACCCAGAATTTCCTAATCACTGGCTCATTACATACAGAACGAGCTTCCCAGCACAATGAGAGTGCGCCCATGCACACTGATCGAGTGCACATATGGGTCACTCATGTGTTTATATCTTACCTCACAGCTCACACAAAACCTGCAATATGATGCAGATGGCTGCTTTTGAATAGCGGTACAGAAATTGCTTATTTACGTATTGTATGTGGGGAACAGTAAGCAAATCCTGAGGTCTATACATACCGGTCCTGATTCAGAAGAACAGCTCGGGAGTTGGAAAGAGTTGGATGATGTTGCATGGTCTGGGCCTGGTTTCTCCTGAGGTTTTTTTCTTCATGTCTGGCACCGATCGAGTTTTGGGTCCTCTGGACCCTTCATATGGTATTTGAAGAGAACTGAACTGGGCTGGATGGATGGTGACATCACTGAATGAGCGGTCCGGCAAAACTGAGCTATCGGAGAAGAAGAGCCTTGGTGAGAGAGGTAAAGAAGAACCCAAAGATCACTGTGGCTGAGCTCCAAAGATGCAGTCGGGAGATGGGAGAAAGTTGTAGAAAGTCAAGCATTATGGCAGAGTGGCCCGAAGGAAGCTTCTCCTCAGAGCAAGACACATGAAAAAGCCTGCATGGGGTTTGCAAAAAAACACCTGGAGGACTCTAAGATGGTAAGAAATAAGATTCTCTGAGATATCTCAGAGATTCTTAAGATATAACCTTTTGGCCTTAATTCTAAGCGATTTGTGTGGAGAAAACCAGGCTCTTTTCATCACCTGTCCAATACAGTCCCAACAGTGAAGCATGGTGGCAGCATCATGCTGGGAGGGTGTTTTTCATCTGCAGGGACAAGACTGGTTGCAATCGAGGGAAAGATAAATGCGGCCAAGTACAGGGATATCCTGGACCAAAACCTTCTCCAGAGTGCAGAGTGCCAACTCTGTGACTGTTCTTGAATGGCCCAGCCAGAGCCTTGACTTAAACCCAATTATGCATCTATGGAGAGACCTAAAAATGGCTGTCCACCAACATTTACCATCCAACCTGACAGAACTGGAGAGGATCTACAAGGAGGAATGGCAGAGGATACCCAAATCCAGGTGTGAAAAACCTGTTGCATCTTTCCCAAAAAGACTCATGGCTGTATTCGATTAAAAGGGTGCTTCTACTAAATACTGAGCAAAGGGGCTGAATACTTTGGACCATGTCATATTTCAGTTTTTATTTTTTAATAAGCTGCATAAATGTCAACAATTATGTGTGTTTCTGTCAATATGGGGTGCTGTGTGTACAATAATCAGGGGGGCTGCAATAATAACAAAGATTTAAATATTTCAGGGGGTCTGAATACTCTCCGTACCCACTGTATATGTAACCCAGTTTATTTTTCTTTGCATTTCATAACCTTTTTAAAACAATTCACCTTTAGAGCATCGTAATACTCACACAAGCGGCACAGATTTTGCCCATTTGATCAGCATGGCACCTGTCAAGACTGTCCTGCATGCTTGTATGAGTTAGTATTTGATTTGATTTTCTTCTTTTTTGAGTCCCATTTGCCTTTGCATGGCACTAAACCAGCTTCAGTTGGTCTTTTGTTTATCATTGTTTACCTCCCTTGTATGTTCATCCCTATTGATCATGTTTTAATTTGAATACATTTGAGCTGTCTGAAAACAGCTCAGGTGCTGTGACGTCATGGACAGCAGGGTTTGAATCAGCCTTCGCAACAAACAAAGACCACCTATTCAGGATCATCCAAGCGCTCTCCGTTCGAGCCAAAAATAAAGTAATTAGTGTATTTAATATGAGTGAATTGCTAATTTCGTTTAAGTGAATGGTCCAATGGGATGTTTGGTTGTTTCCTCGCTGCTGTCCCTCATGTCCAGCTCCGGTCTTTGTGTTGTTTTTGTCAGCATGATTGTGACAGCGTTTAGAGCCCCCTGTTTGCACCATGCTCTCTCTCCGCACAGTCATTCAGTGAAAAACGTAGAAAGAACTTCATCTTTTCACGCAAGTTCCCTTTCTACAAGAACAAGGACGCCGACGAGCAAGACGGCAGTGACTCGGAAAGTAAGTAGCCACAAATACACGTGCACTCTCACACGTAGGCGCATAAAAACTGCACACGCTCACACAAACGCATCCTCGGGGTGGGTTGAGAGGTCTAGGTGTGTGTAGGTAGCTCCAGGAAGCCCATGTCCTCCTTCTGCTGGCGTTACTGCCCGCCCCACCAACAACCTTACTGTCTCTCTCTTCCTCTGTCTCTCTGTCTCCCGACCTCTTTCATTCTCTCTCTTCACCCCCCTCGCCTCTCTGATCGGCTGTGTGGTGTAGGACATCTCTGGAATAGGGGAGGACGGGTACGGAGCAAAGACACTGAGTAAGTGTGTTAAGGAATGGACCCAATACCCCTCTCCCAAGCACATTTCAGTTCAGATTTTTTTTTTCTTTTCTGTTGCGTCGTCCTAGCCGTCTCCTACAACCACAGGCCTGTCTGCATGTCAGAATACTAATGTATTGTGGTCCACAGGTTGTAATGTTGTAGGGATTCCTGCATTACCATCCTTAGGTTTATGTGGTAGCTAAAATGTTGCATGAACATAACGTGTCAGAATAGTTGTCAGATGTTTGTTTAGTTTGTATGTCGAGAATGTTGTGCTATTTTCTATGTAAGCTTGTTTTTTCCATGGGATAAAAAAAAATTATAAAAAGGTAACTGTCTGTTTTTATCTTACAATTTTGACTTTTTTCACAATCCTGGGAAAAGTCAGACTTGTGAGATAAAAAGCAGCAGTTACTTTGTAGGAATTTTTTTATTTATTTCATGGCAGAGAAAAAAAAAACGAGATGGAAATTTGAAATTCGGAAAAAAGGCATTTAGGGATGGGTTAATAATAAATACAGATTATCAGACCTGATTTAGAACTAATCAGAAAATACAGTTCTGCTTATGGCTGTCTAGGTAACAATCTTTTGTGTTTGTCTTTTATGATGTCTCTGCAGTGCTGTGACTAATGTTGTCTTGTGTTTTGACACTTATTTATGTTCTCATCAGGAACATTTATACAACATAATTATTCAATTATGGATTTAAGGGAATACAAGTCAGTCAAACTGAATATTTAACACTATTCTCAGTGAACGAATATGTATTTGTGCAGACATACAATCCATAGAGGGGGAAAGAGATAAGGGCTAGTTCACCCAAAAATTTAAATTAGGATGTTTTACTCACCTTCGAATCATCCTAGGTGTTTGTGACTTTCTTCTTTCAGACTAATCCAATCAGCATTACATTTAAGCTATCCAGCCCCCTCCATGGGACTAAGCGGTTGTTTGCAGTATATAATTCGCTTACGTTAATTAAAGTATGCGCATCTGTAATTAAACGTCCCTCACACGGCTCAGGGGGTGAATAAAGGCCTCCTTTAGCGAATCTATCTGTATTTATAAGATAAATATCCATATTGTGTAATAAACACTTTTCTTTCACATCCGCTTTTTGGAAGCAGGTGGATTGGAAGCAGACATTGATGTTGCGTGATTAGTGACGGACGTCAAGATAGAACAAAACAAGACCCCCTGGAGCCATGTGAAGCACGTTTTATT
This sequence comes from Enteromius viviparus, assembly GCA_032353835.1. NCBI lineage: Eukaryota > Metazoa > Chordata > Actinopteri > Cypriniformes > Cyprinidae > Enteromius > Enteromius viviparus. The sequence goes on along the minus strand of JAUCNO010000585.1, from coordinate 9,905,762 downwards.
ATGTTTGCATGTGCTTTATTGAACATGCTTTAAACTATTACTAAAACACCCACCCACTGCAATTATAGAGTTTAGAAGTGCCAGGACAATTTTTAATATAACTCAGAATGGATTTATCTGAAAAAAGAAGTGACATACACTTTGGATGCTTTTACAGCCTAATTTTTCATTTTTAGGTGAACTAACGCTTTGAGTCGATATATATACAGTATATAAGAATAGAGGATATTTGTTTTTGGATATATTTCGTCCTCTGTACTGGGTGCCAAATTTAATTCGATTTTATATTAAGTCTAATTTTATTTTATACTTGAAACTCAAGTTTAATTTTGTCCAGTAAAACCAACTTAGACTGTAAAAGTTTATAGCAAGCCCCCCATAATATTATTCAACAGCCTTGAAAAATGCACTGCTATAAGAAAAAGTTGCTGAGTAACCTGATGAACTCAGGTCAGTTTTTTTTTTTGAGATATAGCTAGTGCCATACTCCAGAACATTAGCTGTCAGGTTTTGTACTCATCTTGAGAGTGGTAGGTTTCCAGACTGAGTGTGAATTCAGAGCTTCCTGGATGAGCTTGACACTTCGGACTGATTAGGTTTTGCTATGTAATTGTCATATTGCATGATGCTCTTCTAGACAGCCATCGTCAACATAATGAAAGATGACTTGTTTGTTTCCCCCTTGGCCGGTAAACAGGATTTGTGGCTTTTATTAAATTTATTTTGGAAATGGACTCACTTGATGACACACTGATGAAAAATGATATGTGCTGTCAGAAGGAATCAGTTACAATTTGTTTGCTATAATATGCGGAAAGCTACAAGTTTTAGCCATAAACATTTCAGTTACATTCTAGCAAAAGTTAATTTAATATTCATATTGTACAATATTACTGTTTTTACTTTATTTTTGATTAAATAAATGCAGCCTTGATTAGCATAAGAGTTTAAATTCACCATGTCTTTCATGTTATGTTAGTAGAAGTATAATTAACAATAAGTGTGGGCTCTTTTAGCTGGCTTTATATCAGGGTCAGAGGGCAAAAGTCATGTGCAGTCTTACAATATAATGTATGATCTGTGTCCACCACAAACTCCAGGCATTGATCAAACCCACATAACCTTGTTTAAAGTCCTCAGAGATGCGGTCTTTTCAGCTTGGCTTCTGTTTAATGCACAGAACTTGTCCTTTCCTGTAGCACTCAAAAGAACACTCAAGCTCTGTTCAAAGAGAGCTGCCTTGTTGCTTATTACCTGCATAGGCATACTGAAGAAATATTAGGAGGCAGCAAAGTTATGTTGTCTACCAGTTTTTGTTTCAGTCTGCATTTAATGCGTTAAAATTCTGCCTCTGTGGGCAGCACATTAGGTTGGCAAACAGAGCTTCAGAGTGGGCTTTGTGTTTGTGAGGCTTTAAATGGACATAATCCATTCTGTTTATGGCAATAGCTGCACAAATAGTGGCCATCTAGCATTTCCGCAGCTTTGTAAATTGTTCTGGGTAAGAGCGATGCACTACACAAAACTGATTCATGTTTGATTCATTCTCTATAGTTTAATGTTGCCACTGCCAATGAGAAAAATGAAAGCTCCGGCTCAGAATAACATGCAATCCTATCTGGGTTTGAATCGATGGATAATAACCATATTGTGTTCCAGCAGCAACCTGCTTCTGTTCGTCCCAGGGCTAAAAATAAACTCCTCTGGCTCTCCAAGTCCCTGTGTGCGCAGACCACCTCACAACTAGCGTCACTTTAGACTAGCGTTTCCATAATTGGACTATTATATTCAATTAGTATTGCCAATGTCTGAAACTTCAGTCTCATCCATGATTAAATTGCTTTTCTGTTGTCCATCATTGTCCCAGAGCCTTTTTGACGATCCCTTTAATCTCCCAAATGAGCGCTAACTCAATTTTGCCACTCTTTTTCATTTTTCTCTTTTTTAATACAAATGTCCTTGTCAACAAGTACATTATGACATTACACGCTCAGTAACTCATTTACACATCCACTTGAACCGTGCTCTGAGATAAGAGACCTTGGTGAAGGGCGGGCCGAATGTGGTCATCATGATCACCAGCGTTCTGCAAAAAGCAAGCTGAGCCCTATCATAAGCACCCACCCCACTGAGTATGTTTTTCTGTTCTGTTTCCAGGGAGTCAAGAGGAACTGATCCTCTCGTATGAGCCTGTCATCAGACAAGAGAGTAAGTGCCTCTTCACAGTCTCTCGAACTGTATGACGTTCACAGTAAGTGTAAGTAGATTACGTGATTGGCATTCAGTTTGGTTTTCTGTGTCTGTATTATGTTTGAACAGTTAATTATGCCAGACCGGTTATAATCTTGGGACCCATGAAGGACAGAGTCAACGATGACCTTATTTCCGAGTTCCCGGACAAGTTTGGGTCATGTGTGCCACGTAAGTACCCTACAGATTATCTGATAAACTAGATTTTTTTAATGGATCTTTTATTTATTGTTTATTATTCATCTTTAGTATGCACAGATTAACCTTCAGTAGAGGCTTACTTAACCAATATCTTTAAAGAGCCCAACTAAGCAAGTGTTATTCTCAATTGTGTAATTATGAATTTCAATCAGAGTGTTTGAAAAACCTCCAGTCAGGGTAGTTTGCAATTATATCCAGTAGTCTTGGGGGTTTTTAAGCCTTTGTGCTGATAGCAGTTCTAGTGGGGTTCATCAAAATGAGATGGTAAGGTGAGTGGCCCGACCATAAGAGTCTGTGGTGTTCCCTTCTTTCCCAGAGTGCTTGTTGTGCAGTTCCTTAAACTCATTTCATTTTGCTGTGACTATCACATCACTTATTTCAAGGTCTGCTGAATAAACTTCAACTAGGTCACTAATAAGTGATGTTTTCAGAAGCTACAAGTGGACCAAATGAGTAAATAAAAAAGGACTTGCAGCAAACCTTGAAAGTAACCCTTTGTAATCCATGATTTGTAAGATTTCATTGGTGCACTATTTTTCCTACGTTTTCTGTTTATTGGGAAATAGCTTTGTTGGCTTGCGAAGCATGTATTGGCCAAAATATTAACAATTCTAAAAAGGTCTTCTTCCAATATTATAAAAAATCCCATATCATTCTAAATTTGCTGTCGAGTGCCACAAAGGTCTTTCATGTTTTACATCTAAAGCATTTTGTTTGTTTTTCAGTTTTTTTATTTAACCGTTTTTGTTTGTTCATAATTTTAAAAAAGCGGCTAACAGTTCTGGTCAAGAAGGTAAGTGAGAATATTAGTCTGCAGGAGCAAGTTATAAATAGAAAATGTAATAGTCCTTCCCTGTAGTGTACAGTTCAGTGGGAACTATGGGTATTTATTCTTAGATCACTGTTGTTGTTTTAGTATCTCACCCCGAAAAGGTAGACATATAGTAGTTTATTTGTAATTATAAGTAGATTTTCTCTACGCCCTCTGATACCTTATGGTATTTCTCATGAATATGTAAATAATAACGATGATTTAAATGTTTTTTAAAACCCAGTGCGCAAGTCTTACAAAAAAAAAAGCTTGGATTTTTTTTTTTTTTTTTACCAATTCCAGATACTACCAGACCAAAGCGGGATTACGAAGTGGACGGGAGAGATTATCACTTCGTGACCTCACGAGAGCAGATGGAGAAAGACATCCAAGAGCACAAGTTCATCGAGGCTGGACAGTACAATGACAATCTGTATGGAACCAGTGTCCAGTCTGTCAAATACGTGGCTGAGAGGGTCAGTCTGCTTACTTCCTTGCTATCATTGCTACTTTTATTTCTTATGCATATGCTGTGGTTTATGATTATTTTAAAGCACTTTGTATTACCACTATGAATGAAATGTGCTGTATAAATAAGCTGGCTTTGCCTAACATAGCTTTCACAATTTGCAACATGTAGCTAGTTTAGCTTGTTCCAGATGTATAGTACATGCAAGTAACATTGAAAAGATATTAGGGGCCATTTTTCACAAGACTTATCCTTGCTAAGCATCTTTTAACTTTACAGCACTTGAATGTGTCTTTTGTGGGTGGCCCCTTTTTCTACAGTTCTGCTTCTCTGCGTTTAACAAGTCCTTCTTGCTTTTCTAGGGAAAGCACTGCATACTTGACGTGTCTGGGAATGCTATAAAACGACTACAAGTAGCACAACTCTACCCCATTGCCATCTTTATAAAGCCTAGATCCATTGAGTCCTTAATGTAAGTTTCCCACACATCTCTGTGATCACTTATATATTTGATAAATAATGCAAATTCTTCAGTGCACATACTCAGTAACTGATACACTTGTAAAACCTGTGCGTTTCAGGGAGATGAATAAGAGGTTGACGGAAGAACAGGCCAAAAAGACATACGATCGTGCCATGAAACTGGAGCAGGAGTTCGGCGAGTACTTTACAGGTAACAGAAAAGTTCCTAATCCAACCAGAGGTGATGCCTTTATACTCAGATATCATCTCATTTGCATGTTCTGATAGCCTCTTGCATATTTATTACCTCAGAGGCCAACCACTGCAGCCTGTTATATCCATCATGTTTGACAGCGGAGCTATAGAACTGATGGTCCCCCCTGAGTGAAACACATCAACTTTTTCTTGAAATTTGCATTAGATTGACCCCCATGAGTCTGTATGGAGAATTATAAAAAAGCTCGCAGTGACTTGATGATTAATTTGAGGACATTTTTAAGCCATGTGACTATGCTGCTGCTGCTTCATATTTAAAGTGGGTACGGAAAGTATTCAGACCCCCTTAAATTTTTCACTCTTTATTATATTGCTAAAATCATTTAAGTTCTTTTTTTTCATTAATGTACACACAGCACCCCAGAAAAACACAGAATTGTTGACATTTTTGCAGATTTATTAAAAAAGAAAAACTGAAATTTCACATGGTCCTAAGTATTCAGCCCCTTTGCTGCGACACTCATATATCTAACTCAGGTTCTGTCCATTTCTTCTGATCATCCTTAATATGGTTCTAGTCCTTCATTTGATTGTATACTGATTGGATAAAGCACACCTGACACTTGAAAACACATGAAAGCCTGCATGGAGTTTGCAAAAAAAACCTAAAGGACTCCAAGATGGTAAGAAATGAGATTCTCTGGTCTGATGAGACCAAGATAGAACATTTTGGCCTTGATTCTAAACGGTATGTGTGGAGAAAACCAGGCACTGCTTATTACCTGTCCAATGCTGTCCCAACAGTAAAGCATGGTGGTGGCAGCATCATGCCGTGGGGGTGTTTTTCAGATGCTGGGACAGGGCGACTGGTTGCAATCAAGGGAAAGATGAATGCAGCCAAGTACAGGGATATCCTGGACCAAAACCTTCTCCAGAGTGCTCAGGACCTCAGACTG
>JAUCNO010000585.1:9832196-9863343 GCA_032353835.1 Enteromius viviparus | reverse complement strand
GGCCCCGCCATGGTAGACCAACGAAGTTGAGTGCACATGCTCAGCGTCATGTCCAGAGGTTGGCTTTTGAAAATAGACGTGTGAGTGCTGCCATCATTGCTGCAGAGGTTGAAGGGATGGGGAGCCAGCCTGTCAGTGCTCAAACCATATGCCGCACACTACATCAAATTGGTCTGCAAGGCTGTCATCCCAGAACAAAGCCTCTTCTAAAGATGGTGCACAAGAATGCCCGCAAACAGTTTGCAGAAGACAAGCAGACTAAGGACATGGAATACTGGAACCACATCTTGTGGTCTGATGAGACCAATATAAACTTATTTGGTTCAGATGATGTGAAGCGTGTGTGGCGGCGACCAGGTGAGGAGTATAAAGACAGATGTGTCTTGCCTACAGTCAAGCATGGTGGTGGGAGTGTCATGGTTTGGGGCTGCATGAGTGCTGCCGGCACTGGGGAACTACAGTTCACTGAGGGAACCATGAATGCCAACATGTACTGTGCCATACTGAAGAAGAGCATGATCCCCTGCCTTGGGAAACAGGGCCGTAGAGCAGTATTCCAACATGATAATGACCCCAAACACACTTCCAAGACAACCACTGCCTTGCTGAAGAAGCTGAGGGTAAAGGTGCTGGACTGGCCCAGCATGTCTCCAGACTTAAACCCAATTGAGCATCTGTGGGGCATCCAAACAGAAGGTGGAGAAGCACAAGGTGTCTAACATCCACCAGCTTCGTGACGTGATCAAGGAGGAGTGGAAGAGGATTCTGGTGGCAACCTGCGAAGCTCTAGTGACACTGGGCACAGTTTGAACATTTTCCAGCAGTTCAGACATTAATAGCTGTGTGTTGAGTTAACTTTACACCATCATACAAGCTGTACACTACTTTACATCCTATCAGAGTTTCATATCTTTAGCGGTGTCCCTTGAAAAGATATAATAAAATATTTATAAAAATGTAAGGGGTGTACTTACTTTTGTGAGAAACTGTGTATATATATATTTTTTTGCATGTTGCTGTAATAACTATATTTTTACACTTAGTAATTTAAAAAGAGGTCAACACAAAATCAAGAGCAATAATATGCAAGTTCTGTGAAGTCTCAGTCTACGCAAGGAGTAGACGTACTAGTAGGTGTGTGCGGTGTGAGGGGAAGCTCTGCTTCAGTCGGTGCGAGGGTGGGCTCAAACACCGGCTCCTCAACTACGCTGATGCTGTTATTGTGCATGATGTCCTGCAGCATGTTGAAGATCTCCTCAGCACGGGAACACTTGAAGGCAAATATCCCTGCAAAACGTCCACACAATGGATTAAAACAAACATTTGCAGCTCTAACAGCTTAAACGACCAAAAGTGGACAATAACTACTGCAAACCGTGGCAAATAATAATAAAAACTATAAAACTAAATTGTAGTTAATAGGGCTGGACGATTAATCAAATAGAAATCAAAACCTTCTAATAGACTTAATTTCCCCATGTCGATTACAATTAACGCTTAAAAATATACTTCCGTGGGTGTATTTGGCGTAATTTGCTACATAATATATGTGTGCGTTCTGTGTCCATTTCTTATGGATATACAAGAATCACTCAGAACCACTGACTTAGTTTTAATATGTTTTTTTTTTTTTTTTTTTTAGAAAACTTGCTTTTTACAATAAAACTTATAAAAATTTTATCCCAACGTCTTCATTTCAAGCAATGTATGCTTTTCTTTCAACTGTTCAACTGTGAAATATTCAGCAATTAACCATAAAACAGTCCTTTATTTAAAAATCAAAAAGAAAAGAAATGCACTCTTTTCATTCTTTAATAGCCGGGTAAACTGTAATGAACCATACGAGCCAACAAAATCTAATGAAATCATTTTATAAATAAAAAAGCATTTACTGATTGTAGGCTAATCGAGGTAAAATGTTGAATTAATCGAGATTTGGATTTTAGGGCAGCTCGTCCAGCCCTACTAGGTAATAAACCTAACGATGGACAGACAAACACACACAACACGACACATGTAGCATAGCTCTGACTCTTATCAGGGAAGCAAACGTTTATAATTCTGCAAGGGGCTGCAGTGTTGAATCTGTTCGGAGCACATCAAGCCGGACTTACCTGATCAAGCATGCAAACTTTCTTGAGCTCATCCTTTTGAAAGCATGGGTTCAAACAGTTTACATTAATTACTGTTCATTAGCTGGTGATCAGACCTTATTTGGGAAGCCTTCAAATTGCTGTTAATGCAGTAGCAGCTAGGCATGTGACGGTATCAGACTTTCATGTTGCGATTAATAGCATTTATCACAGCATAGTCTTATCACCAAACTGAATTTGAGCTGCAAAAAGTCTTGTCAAAGCATAACAGGTTTAATAACCTCGTAACAAAAGAACATTTGAACAAAGCAATACGCAAAACAAATGCATTAAGTAAAACATCTGACAGACGGGGAGCTCTTTTTAATAAGATCTCATTAGTTCACCCGGGTTATGGTTATGCATGAACATTAACAATGAGCAATAGCTACATTAATGAATGTTAGGAATTCTTCATTAGTGGTGTATGTTAACTAATGAACAAACTAATGTTAAATAAGTCCTCACAAGAACAAACTAAATCTAGTCCAAATTCAAATGTGAAAAATAGATAGCCTATGAAGAAACGGCTTGACAGGTGGAGCAGATTGAAGAGTGATGTGTGAGGGTTAGAGAGTTCAGCTTTACCTTGACCTGTCTGACAGCGACGGCCGCTCTCAAAGGAGAAGAGGTTTGAGTCGTAGCCATAGCGACGCAGGCACAGGTAAGGCCACTTGACAGCATCGCACTTGCGTGTGCGCAGGACCAACTCGTCCTCCGTCAGCTCCATGATGCCTGCTCCCAGCTCGTTTCCGTCATCATCCACGTTCACCACCTGAACACCGACCCAAACCAGACTCAGGCTTGACCCGCCACACAGAACAGACATCCCAATCCTGCACGCTCACACATACTGACCTTAAATTTACTCTGGTGATTGTCAGGGATCGATTCTTTATCTGGACAGCTAAAACAGCTTCCCATGGCTTCTTCAGACCATTTGATACCTGGAAAGTAAGATACAGTAACACTGTACAGCTGTCCTGAAACAGAATCTGCAGGTACTTTTAATTTGCTCTTCAGGCACTTGATGAGCGCAGCCTTTACTCTTTGTGCTGATAGCAGCCAGGATCTATGGCTCTGTGTATTAACTGCTGCTCCATTTCAAAACAAGCGATGGAGATTTAGCACCAATCAAAGAACGCACTTCACTGACGAGATGTGCGTCACTATAATATTTACATTTCAGAAATACTGCCCTAATACTAGGGCTGCACGATTAATCGTATTTTTATCACGATAACGATATGCATGACCGACGATCAGTTATTAAATATCGTCGCGGTTAAAAGATAAAAGTTTGCAGCACACAAGGATGAGTAAGCTTGTCATTTCCATGTTATCTGCTCATATTCACAGATCGTAAACACACAGCGGGTGAAAGGAGATATGACCTTAACAAAAAACACTTAAATCACAAGAAAAATGGCAATTATTTCTACCTTATGATGGGTTTTGTTGTCAAATGCAATGCAATAAACCCTTTAAAAAGAGAAATGCGAGCTCTTACCCAGATCCAGCCACCAGGGTTCCTGGTTCATTCCCCAGCCAAAGCAAACAAGTCATTCTCTACATGTAGGAAGGCTTACGGATGGGATGGCGGCGTCTGAAGCAATTCTATCATATTAAATAAAACAGAAGAAATCATTCAATATGAATAGCACTGTTTACTGCACCGAAACATCAAAGCTTCATCAAACAAAGATGTAGGGTTTTGTTGATTTTTGTGATGGTTATGTTTTATCAACTTGAGGATGTTGCTTCGAGTTCGACTGTACATGACGTCTAAAACATTTCTCATCATTGATTTCTCATCAACTCTTTTTTCATGAAAGAAGAGGTGAGCCATCTTGATGGATACAACGGTTAAGAAGATTAAACATTTCTGGACTATTTTCATCAAGCAATTCTGTTTTAAACCATGGCACTGTAATTTAAAAACATTTTCGTTAACTGGCATAACTACTGTCATGACTGTTTAACAGTCAATTATCACAAACATGTCCCCATCCAAAAAACAAGGACATTTTAAGTATAGTATAATTTTATTTGCTATAACCCAAACATAATGCCATGGTCATGCGCTCGATTCCCAGTCAACGCATGAACTGACCCAATGTTTAACTTGAATGCAATACCATTCACTTCGTATAAGCAAATGCATAAATTAATATTTTTATGGTTTTGAAAAACTGACATTCATTTTCAAGAAAGGTTACAATTTAATGATGAAAATGACATTTGTATTTATGTAAATGCGCATACCTTATTTAGACCCAAATAACAATGATATTGTATCTGCCCTCACACACAGGTATCAGGGGCCACAGGGCTCTCTATGGGTTTTTTGTATGTTGGTAGCAATACATAACTTTTATTAGTCAGACAAAGACGTCTGAATTTTAGCAACTAAACAAAAAAAACAATAAGAGAAGCATGCCGGGATGGTTTCAGTTGAGTAAATTTAACTCTAACGTTAGTTATAACCAATTATAAATGACAAGACTCGAAGACAGAAGAAAACAAATCTAGCTCTTGTTACCCAGTCAAATCATAATATATCAAATAAAGCGTCTCGTTGTTTATTTCTCATAACTTTAGCTGTTTAACTGGATTAACATAACCCAGCTAACATATAATTTACAACCGATAAGATTAACGTTAGCTAGATGAACATATTCTGTTAAATACACGAGGAGAAAAATACTTACAGTAATCTTTTAATCAGTCAGGATGGGATTTTCATCGCTTAATATTCCACATATTATTCCACGTTTATATATTAACTTTCTGAAAAGTAAGAATCATTAGCTTAACTAGCTAACGTTATGGTCCGCCCGAGCGCCAAAATAATCTGCCCTCTTTCCCTCACTAACCGAACATCAACTCCATCAAGCCCGTTTAACTGACCGCCGCGGCGCAGTGTGGTGTAAAAGTAAAAGTTCGCATTAAAGGGTAAATTCGGAGTTAAGGTTATTTGCTAGTTTATTTTGTTGCTATCTAGGGCCGCTGCAAACCAGTGTGTGCTAGCATTAGCATCTACCAGGGGGCCGTGCGCATGCGCGTCAATCATTTTACGTGGGTTACGTTCTGCGCAGGAGTCAGTAAAAACTACAGATTAAGGCACGCACCAAAACTCTTCAGAGAAAGCACGACACAGCGAGGGCTTAGCATTATTGCAGGATTTTTCTACTGCAAGCAGTTTAGATAATTAACTGATTTAAAACACACTTCCGTGAAAACTTGAAATAATTGTATTTATACAGGCTTTGTTCGACAGATAAACCTTACTTTCAGAGAAATTCTGTCATTTTGAAAAGAAAAAATTAAATTTAGCCTGCATTATTTATCAAGATATAGGATGTGTTGAAAATACCAAATGCTGCATAATATAAGACATTTTGACAAAATTACAGCTCTACTGTAAATTATGCAATTATGCACTATATATATATATATATAAATTATATTTACCATTATACTTTTACATACAATTTGTTTGAGAGTGATATTAAAAACTTTTAATAGTAAACCTAAATATTTACTCATGCTAAAAACAAACTACAAGAATACACTGAAATACACTGAACTGGAGAATGGAATAGATGGGCAAAGTTAGAATGTGGTGTAAAACTGTGTGTGTACTGCTGGAAAATGTCTCCAGAAAGATGGTAAAACATATTACTTTTTATTAGAGTATATCTTAAAAAAATGCACCATTTTATGTTGTTGTTGTTGTTGCTGTGTGTCTGTGTGTGTTTTCTCCGCCGAGCCTTTAGCAACAGCAGTAAAAAACATGTAGAATTAACAGTGCATGCAAAAATTCTGGATCCAAAAGGAACAATTCTAAAAGATCTATTCTATGAATGAGACTGACAGACAGCAACTTAGTAATTGTGTTGCAACCTTTAATATAGTTTATATTAACCTTTAATATAAACTATTTGACATATTTGGGTATAAACAACTGTAGCAAAACTACAATCTGTATTGATAAAAGCGCTATATAAATAAAAGTAACTGATTGATTGATAATACTAACCATTCATAGTGTGCAGGTATTATAAAGTGTTACCAAATGCTTTGAAGAACACAAACCGAGGATTTAACCCAGATCAAAAACAAGGGATCTAATCTGAATTCAGAATCCTTTTTATTTTCTCCAACAACCCCTTTTCAAGATCTGATCTAATCCAAAGGCCGAATCTGATCAGATTACTAGCCCCTGCAACCAGTATAAATAACAAATATCCAGCTTTACATGAGACAACTCTATTTCTTCCATACCATTTCCATTACCCCTTCCTTCACTGAAATAAATGATGATAAAATAAATAGATTTGCCACCTCTTACAGGTACATAATGAATTATTTTGCTTAGGGAGCAAGATACCAGCTCAGTTCAGTACCTTTAGTACCAGTGGCTTTTAATCCATAATATGTGTTTACTTGTGTGGGTAAATTTTGTGGTCCATTAAAGTTAAGTCAAATTGATTTAGGAGTTGAACAGCTCTGTCCTTTTCACTGTTGATTTCTATTCCCCCCTTTTCTTCATTATAACACACAGGGAAATAGTAGGAGCAATCCCCAGGAAGTCATGTATATCTATGCAAAATACATAATGACCCAACATTATGTACTGTTTCATTCAGCTGTCATCAATAAAAAGTAAAAATAATAAGAGAGAGAGAGAGAGAAAGAGAGAGAGAGAGAGAGAGAGATCTGCTAGATACTCTTGAATGCTGCTGCTGCCAGAAAAAATATGTTTAATTAACAAAAATTTAAATTAACTAAAATGTGCCTAGCAAGAGCGATACGTGTTCGGTTGTTATAGCTGCAAAATAAAAAAATACAAATAAAAAAATTGGAGTTTCCGCTCCCATGATCCACCGCGGGTGCTGCGTGAGTCACATGACCCTGACATTAAAGCGGAAATGACAGTTAGCGCTTCACAGTCTCGCGGCAGATAAAAGGTAGAGATCAAAACATTTTTCTTTTGTTAGTATAAACAGAAAAGCAGTCAAATCAGCTGTAAAGCTGTACTCAGCGCTCTTCTTCACGATCTCAGCTCTGTGGTGACTTCTGATCTGAGAGGATGCTGCTAGCCGAACAGCGTCATGACAAAATCAACTTCAGATTAGCTATGATTACAAATCTGAAATATTTCCCGTTGAGTCTGTCAGGTGTCTACATCTGTGGTTAATAGAAATGTGATGTTAAACAATCGTTTATCGTTCAAACAATATGAAACAAAATGTTGTTGTGTTGTTGTTGTTGTGCTGTACACGGTAGGTTTGAACACATATATCACTGTCAACATCAGTTCGTGATCTATGAAGCTGTCAGACTGGGATATTCACATCTTTATAAAGCATACAAGAAGCTTTGCTGTTGACCTTCGCAGCATTTGTCTTTTGATTGCTTCACATCTTCCTGGTTTGAACTGTAATACGTGTCTGCGCTTCAGAAGATCACTTCTTTGTTTTTGCTCACGATGGAGATCTGATTATGCGCTGATTATGAAACACAGTGGCTGAATAACTCTGAGTGATGATGATGATGATGTGTGTGTGTGTGTTTAGGGCTGTGATGTGATGTGAAGTGATGATGGCAGCTGCCAGTGTGTCTCAGTCTGCCAGTGCTCAGGCCACAGAGAAATCACAGCTGACCTTGAAAGGTAGGAAAAGCAGCCTGTTTTGATCCGTTCCCAGCGAGCACCAGCTCTTTTGATGGATTCATCTGCAGCTGATGTTATTTTAAACGCTGATGTGACGCATGTGTTTTTGCACTGTGCTGTGTTTCCTCTAGAGGGGGATGTGCACTGAATAATAACTTCATCTAGATCATGCCCGGACACATGCACTCACACTTCCTGTTTGACACAATATTCTTTACAGGATATATCTCGGAATCATAATCTTTGTAGCTTAATTGTTGTTATCCTATAGATATGTTATTCACGCTACATAACTGTCTTGGAGCAGCTGTTTTTAATATTTATAATGGCTGTTGTAAAAATTGCATACTTACTGCTTACTGTCCAGTACACACTGCATACTGCCTGCTATTAATAAAGAGTGGTATACAACTAGCAACTCCTGCTTCAGAGCACCACGCTGAAGTTACTAGTGACAAACACTACCTTGCAGTTGAACTCATAATGGATGAGAGCCATTATATTTTTGGTGTAGTGTAAAAAGCAATCTTTTCTAGTTACACTAAGTGCAAATACATTTTTACTTCATCACTGTAGTACATTATTTATTAACATATTGAGTGTAAATTATATTGAGCTCATAAATTTTATTATATAAATGCCACTTTTTTGTGGACAAACCTTCCTGTACTGACAGCTAAGTGTGCCTAATAACCTGTATTATTAATGAGGTGTTTTTTAATGTTCTGGTGTATGAAGGGGAAGCATGAGTTTGACCAAAGCCAGACTAGATATCGGGTCTCTGAAGAATCAGGCTTGTGTACGAGCCACTGATAGCGCAGTCTTCTGCAGTGCTGTATATTGCAGCTTTGTGTCCAGCTAACAGATTGTTTTAGATCCGGAGCGGTAGAAGGTTATAGCAGGTTACTCCATGCATCAGAAAAGTTTAGTTTGCACCGTATACACACTGAGTGTGCTTTGCTACAATCTGTATTGTTAAAAGTGCTATATAAATAAAAGTGACTTGACTGAGAAAAGCAAACCTACTTGCAAAGCTCCTAAGAAACCGAAGACTAAAGCTGCTTTAAACACACAGGATGTTGATTTCATTATGTTCATAGAATTGAACTGATCAAGAAAATATATGATGTTCTTTTTGACAGCATCCTCATTTTTCTGGACTGAGTCTGTCTCGGTTTGTTGTGTTCCTTCATGTTGATGATCAGGTTTCATGTCTGTGTGAAGCAAATAAAAACCGTTTCTTAGCTGTCTGGATGGTTCTGGGTGTGTAGGGCCCACCAGGGGCCACGGCAGGGCTTTAACAACAGATAAACAGAAGAATAGTGTCAGTACATTTTAAAGGCGTTCCACTATTGACTGCAGAGATGGAACTGTTTTATATTTATATATGTATTTTTTAGGGTTGTGTGACATCAGAGTTTAATACATGTGGCCAAGATTACCATAAGAGGAAATCAGTGTATTACCCCAACCTGGTGTAAACAAGCAGAAATAAATCCCCAACATTAGTTTAGCGTACCATAACTTCAAACAGCAGGCTTATGATACGCGGTGTCGCTGGAGCACTTCCCCTTTAAGAACAGGTGACACTCTATCTGGATGATTTGGATCGGTCTTGACCTGCTTGTTTATTGACATGACTCTGTAATGGTTTAGTTCCCAGTCAAATATAATGACCTGCTTCTCTTTGAAAATGTGCTGAACTTCTCTTCCAGAATGTTTAGGTGTTAAAAGAGTTATTTTTCTGCTCTGCTCGTCTCTCAGTGTTGTCTGCTAAGCCTCAGTCTCCTAAACTGCCCAGTCGTCACTCTCGTCTGAGCTCGTTCGTGGAGGTGACTGCTGACGGCCTGACCAGTGAAACAAAGAAAACAGGCAAACGCACTGGACACCTCGAGCTGCAGTGGAACGAGGACCTCACTCTGTAAGGCACTGTGTGACTGAGATTATATTGGTGACTTATTAAATGGATCAAAATGAGCTGCTTGGTCACGTCTGTGTTGTGTCATGAACAGGAACGTGACTCCTCAGAGTCGTTTGGATCTGAAGTTGTGGAGTTGTCACACTTTGAGGAAGGAACTTCTGGGCAGTGCCACCATTGACTTACTGGACACTCTACGAACACATGATGGCAAGAGTGAGTTTAGCTCTCACCCCAACCCTTATAATAAGGTCTTAATCTGTGCGGGTCATAATGATTGAGAACATGTGACCTCCTGCAGTGCTGGGTGTCTGCTCCTTTCAGCTCGGTGCAGGTTTTAGGCTTTCCTCTACAACTTTAGTCATAGTTGTTTCTGAGTCAGCTGTCTCCTTCACATTGACAGTTTTTACAAGACAGGATGTGCTTTTTGTTCCATGGAGGACATTTATGCTTCCTCATGGAAATAAAGACGTAGTGTTGTGATGTTCGCTGTTCTTGTAGAAGTTAATATCATTGGCCAAGATTGAAATGAACAGCTGAGCTCTCTCAGACCCTGCTATTTTAAAACACTAAATATGAACTGGTGTGTTGCCAAGACCAAATGAAATGTCATGAATGTAAATGAAATGTAGGTTGTGGAAAGCTGGAAGCGCTACAGCTCTCTCTCTGTTTCTCTGGCAGTGGAGAACGTTCAGCTCAGTCTGGTGCTACAAACAGAGAACAAAGGCTCGGTTGTAGCAGGAGGTGAGCTCAACGTCTGTCTGGACGGCCTGGTTGTTGATCTAGGATCTCTGCCCAATGGCAGCGCTACCCCTGACAGTAAGTGCTGTTCACAGACACACATGCACACTTGATAGAAAACACTCAGAGAGCACACAGAACACATGAACAAATGCACATTCATGAGCGCGAACAGGCTTGGCTGTGACTCCACCTAAACTAAGGGCTAGATGGAGGAGGTTGTGGTGAGAGGGGCAGGAATGGAAAGATTTGACCAGAGGAGGCCCAGCGAACGCTCACAAGAGAGCTTTTCTCCTCTGTGTACTCACAACTGACACACACGACCCAGGAGGTCAACGGGTTTCTGACCGCTCACAAACTCACAAAATCTAATTGTTACATATCATGTCAATTAAGGACAGATCATTTTTACTGTATACTTGGGAAAATGTTGACGAAGGGTTACATCTGATTATTTTCACACACACACACACACACACACACACACACACACACAGATGATTAATTTCTTTCTCTAATTGCATCGACTGCTTTGTAATATGAGACGCTGATGTCTGAGGAGGTTAGGACACATGCTTATTTAACAGCTCTTTTTTTCCCATTTCGGTTTTTCTATGTATATATGCTTTATTTTTTAAGATTGAACAGATTAGCAGGTTTTTAGATGCCAGAGTTTTCTGTCGTAGCTATGCAAAGATTTGATTCCAAAAACAGTCTCATAGCTATTCATCTTGTTATAATGCTACATCTTTCATCTTTTTTACATCTACATCTTTCCTCAGAAAGATCTTGGAGTAAAACGGGGTGCTAACGTCTGGTTTTGTGGTGACTGTGTTTTAAAATAAGATGATTATGATCTTAGTTGAAGAGTTGTCTGACAGTAATCAGTGTTGAGTTCTGTAACAGGAACCCGCAGGCTTTAAATGTAGCACAATGTTTAACAGTTGAAAACATTTGTTAGACATTCAGAAAAGCAATCAAATCAGTTACATTACTTTAATAGAGTAACATACATATGACAGTTTGACTGGAGTAACATCTATAAACTACATGAGTAACCTGTCCAACACTGCGTTTGTGACATCAGCAGTCAGTCAACACAGCAGTGCTCCTTTAAAGGCTTGGGGAGACGAGTCTCGCTGAAATTCAAGGGACACATTTAAACAAATGTCTTTTGTGATTGTGTCATCACGGTTTATTTTAATAGGATATTATTTTAAATATATAAATGTTTTAATGATGTGCATTTTAAGGCACTTCAGTGGATCTTCAATGTTACCTGTTTTCTCAAAGTTAAAATTATCTTTAAAAAGTGTGACAGACTTTTACTCTAGTCTTTATTAAGGTTGGGCGATGTCGACCAATTTAGCATTGTACCATGTCTGATGGAGGATGGCATAGTGGTCGTAGGCGGCGGATGCTGGGTGAGGGGGGGTTGTTTAGTAGTATAGACTGTAAAAAAAGAATGATGTAACTTGTTACACAGATCGCATCAAATTAAAAATATGTCAGCATGAAACAGTGAGTTCAATTATAATTTAGTGTGACTATTCGAAAACATTCATTCCTAATATATTTTTATTACTGCTGTCGCACTAATAAATCACACACATTAATCCTGATTAATTGCATTGAACAATTTTATGTAATATGTGTACTGTATATATTTATTATGTATATATATAAAAAGACACACACAGACATTTTAAAATATATTTGTATATATTCTATATAAATATATTTAATATACAAATATAATTTTTTTCTCTACATATTGTGTGTATTTATAAATAAATATTAAATATTAAACATACACATCACACACACATACTATGTAAACAAAAATATTTTTTTGGATGCATTTTATTGCAGTTTATGGTGATATGCTGTCTGTGGTTTGAAAGCACTGATATTTATGCATTAATGATTGCTGATATTTATAAATATATGTGCTGTTTACCATTAAAACATTTGTGTGCTCAAGGTTTAAGGAAGATGTGCATAAACACTACATTTCTGCACAATTTTATACAGGCCAAAGGGAGTAAAAAAACCGCATCGATACCATAATTTAATAATTGATTATTATGACTGTAATAATACCCAGTGTGTTACAGACACGTTCAGATGACACAGATGCACTTTAATTGACGCCCGTCTCTAAAGCTTACTCCAATATAGCTCCCATGCCATTTTGCTTAATTATTAAATATATATATATTTGTGCTGTGAAATGATTCATCACTTCATCACAAATAATTGCATCCAAAATACTTTTTTTTTTTTTTTTTTTTTACATAATGTATTTGTACTAATACATAATAAAATTAATCCAGATTTTGCAGCCCTAATAACAACCGATATCAACAAATTAATTAATGAGCAATTATTATCAGTCCTACATTTAATATGCTACTCATAGAGTTTAAGTCGTTTTGAAATTTCAGTGACTTTGGTCGAAAGCATGTTGAGTTTATTTATGAAAAAAAAAAGATAGTTGGAAATATGTACGTGTTTGATCCATGAATGAGTTGTAATGAACACCAGCTAGTAAATGCTTCTGTGTCTATGAAGGACTTTACTCTGTTGATTATAATTTTTGTGGTTTTTGCTTTTGCTTTATCTTTTGAGTTACTCACACACACACACACACACACACACACACACACACACACACACACACGCACGCGCGCACGCTTCATAAATTGGCAGTTGACACGTGAAACGTCTTTTACAACACCAGAACAACAACTGGCTGTGTGATGGGCTCTCGAATGGTTCAGTATAACGCTCTGGAGTGTGTTTTCTCTCCGTGTTTGACCTTCAGCGCTGGAGAAAGGTTGAGTGTGTGAAAGTTTGTTAGGCTCCTCTGTTCACTCTGAAGTCGCTCTTGTTGGTTTAATGTTTTCCTTCATTTCCCCTGGCAGATCTTTTTTTCTGAAACACACGCTCCACATAAACCGCTCTTTGTGTACAGACCAGGGGAAAGAGAATGGCACACACATTCAGTAAACAAACGTTTGCTCAAACCTTCTGACAGTAACTTCTGATTTCTGTCATAAAAGGTTTAATGCCGCTACATTTGAGTTTTACAAGTGCAAGCGTTTTATTAAAAGACGCTTTCATGCTAAACTACTTAAAACTAAAGGAAAAAAGCGCACATGATTCATTAAGAGCAACAATATAAGCTGCATTAAAATCTATTTAATTAAATTTCTGATGCACATTAGAGTTATATGGATGGTTATTTTCACTCAACAAATGTGTGTGTAAACAGAGCAACAACAACTAAATAAGTTATAGGTTAGACACAATTATTTGACATTTTTGTTAATTGTTTTGTGTCCTGTGCTAGGGCTGGGCGATTATATCATCGATTTCTTCACGTGCATTTCGTCAGTAAAGCGGTTGTTTGATTAGCGGTAAATCTCAATCAGCTGTAGATCACTGACGAGCTACGCATTCAACACCAGAGACGATATAGCGTAGACGGGATGGAGATATACCGCTAATAAAGTTACAGGCTATCCTGACGAGATGCACATTATTATCCAATGCGATATATGTCGAGATCTATTCTAATATGTTGTGTAACTCGGCACACATTAATGCAGATGCGTCACATACCTTCAGTTAGTGCTTTGGTGTCTCTACCTTCTGGAGCGTTATAGCAATACATGTGTTTTGTGCTTTTGTAAACAAATATGTAATCATGAAAAGGGTTTTCCTCTGTAACTCATGGTCAAGTAGTGGAAAGAACTCAATTTCTGTGAGTCCGTCCTAATGATGGTTGTGTGTTGTTTCTGTCCGTTCAGAGATGGTCCCCTCGAGCAGGTCTAGTCTGCACCGAGCTCATAGTGAGGAGAGCCCGAGTACCAGCAGCCCCCGTGCACGGTCAGCACTGTTCATCACTGATTATTCATGTCTTTCTAAGTGTCCTGTTAAACACAGCCTTGTGTTTCTGTGCATGATATCTGAAACGGGCTGAAGCATCACGGGTTGGTGTTAGGGTCAGTGCTATTTCTGAGTAATCCGGTGAATTAAATGCACTGCAATTTTTATTTTATTTTCTTTTTGCGATTATTCTATGGAATCAACACCAGAACCAGAATTGTAGCTGTAGTGTTAAATAATAATAATAATAATAAAATATGTGCAAGAATTGTTTTAAATTTAAATGTATTTGTTTTCTTTGTTTATATTACACAATTAAAAGCAAAAAAGTCATCTACAGTTAAAATAATAATAAAGAGGTCAGTTCTAAGAGTTGCCAGACCCACAAGTATGCTCCAAATAATCAGTTCTCAAGCACACGTTACTTAAATCTAGTCATTCTAGGCCTGATTCACTAAGATCCTGAATAATAGGATTGGATTGGGCAATCTAGCAGTCGTTAGACCCTCCGTGGGAGTGTTACAGGATGTGTACTAAAAATACTCACCCGGTTCCAGATAGGTTGGACATACCCGTAATTAAACACATATTCACTGCGTGTGGGTTTACAGAGGCATGACAGGAAATGCTCAGAAATAACACAGATGTACGATAACAATACTGCGTCTTATATGATCTCACCTATATTTTCAGAATTTTAAGTCATTCTGTGGGTCCTTGTGGAGGTCCTCCGGTGGACATCAGTGGAGCTGTGCTCACTAATGGAGAAGTGAATGGAGAAGCTGTGGACGGTGCATGCTGCCCCAGCTCAAAGACGAACATCGACAGCCAGAGCGGTGCTGGTCACACACACGCACACACACACACACACACACACACTCATTCAGGCCGCTGTGGATTATGATCATAGAATAATGTTGTTGAGATCGCAGTTCATAAAGGTGCTTCTATTTTGACAAAATGTAAGGACAGAAGAATTGTTGTGCTTTTAATAATAAGTTCTTTATTTCCTTGTTTATCTGTGCTGCAGAAGGGTGACTGAATTAATAAACACTGCTGTTTTGCTCTTCTGTGGCTTTACAGGTCATTTGTTCTCTGTTAAATTAAGCAAAGCAAAATATTGTTTAAAATATAAAACAATGTAGTTGTATTTAATAAACTGTTGTGTAAAATCACAACATTCAGGGGAAACTCACTCTTGTAGTACTGCTCTCGCTGCTCGTGGGATATAGATTATCTTATGATATAAATATGAGACACAAACTCATGCAGGAGCATTTTTGTCCCAACATCTTGAGGAACTGCATTCATCATATTAGTGACCCTGGACCACAAAACCAGTCTTAAGTCGCTGGGGTTTATTTGTAGCAAAATCCAAAAATACACTGCATGGGGCAAAATTACAGACTTTTTTCTAATGCCAAAAATTATTAGGAAATTAAGTAAAGATCATATTCCATGAAGATTTTTTGTAAAATTCCTACTGTAAACATATTAAAATGTCATTTTTTTATTAGTATAATGCATGGATAAGATATTAATCTGGAGAACTTTAAGCTGATTTGCTCAGTATTTCGATTGTTTTGCACCCTCTGATTCCAGATATTGTCCTATCCTAACAAACCATGCATCAGTAGAAAGCTTGTTTATTGAGCTTTCGTATGATATACATCTCAGTTTAGTAAAATGTGAACTTTATGACTGGTTTTGTGGTCCAGGGTGTGTAATGTAAGAGGAAGTACAGGTCTGGGGGCAGGGCCAGGGCATTAAATCATTTTAATTGTGTTTTTATAACTGCTTCAGGTAACGTGTTAGACTGACAGCCCTAGACATAAGATATACATATTGTCCTGCTCAGGCCCTAGTAAACACTCCATCAATCAAGATGTGCTTTATTGGCATGACAACTGTTAGAATGTATTGCCAAAGCAGGAATCTCTTGGAGTGGTCAGTTTTGGTTTGATGGTGAGTGTTTTCTGGTCTGTGTTCAGGTAAAGGTGATACGCCTGGCAATAGCTCACCCTCCCTGAGCTCCACCCCCTCTGCTGAGACGGACAGTTCTGGCCCACCGCCAGCCTCCGAGCCCCCGTCCTCCACCGACCCGAGCAGCACAGCCACAGAGACGCAGACCAGTGATGCACTGCCTGCTGGGTACGGCACAGAGCGCTGGCTGAACTCAGACATCAGCACATGTTGTGTCGGCTTGCTCAGTGTTATTTATCTCTTTTAGATGGGAACAGCGAATTCTCCCTCATGGACGAGTCTACTATGTGGATCACAACACAAAGACCACCACATGGGAGAGACCCCTCCCTCCAGGGTGTGTGTATGTCTTTATCATGCGTTTCTCACTCCCAGCTCGTTATATATTGACGCTTGTTCAGGTGACTTTTCGACATACAAGGTCCATTTATTTGCTAGAAAATGAATGATGGCATATTTGATGTTATTTCTGACGGATCAAGCCCTGCGGTGTGTATAAGCTGTGTGACTGCTCAGATCGGGTACTGTTTTACTCTTAGTAATGTCTCATTTTTCCTCGCTTCTTCAGACAGAAATGATGTTTGAGGTAATCAGGTCGATAGCGTTCAATACAGTTTTATTACGTTTTTTTTTATTACGGCCCTATTGTTTTTGCCATCTTTTGGAGATGCTGGTTCGAGCTCATGCTTTCAGTCCCAGTAGCTTAACTACAGCTTGAGTAAATTGTCATATTGTAATATTTTTTGTATAAACCCGTGTGCATTGGCTGGGGCTGGTGTTAATCCATGTTTGGTGTGTGTTGTAGCTGGGAGAAGCGCGTGGATCAGCGCGGCAGGTTCTACTACGTGGATCACAACACCAGAACCACCACGTGGCAGCGGCCCACAGCGGAGTCTGTGCGTAACTACGAGCAGTGGCAGTCTCAGCGCAACCAGCTGCAGGGAGCCATGCAGCAGTTCAACCAGAGATACCTCTACCAGGTCAACAGACTTCACTCTCCTCCTCTGACTGACGCATGTCTTTTACCAGGTCCCATATTCACAAAACATTTCATCTCGCCTCTAGGAGCTTTTATTACGCTTATTAACTTTGCACACGGTGTGTAGCGGTCTCTGTCATGGATTAATTTATAGAAATATCCTAGAGCGCAATATTATGTTGTCATATTCAAATAAAGGTATCGGCATAAAAAAGTTAATTGCTACATCAAAGTTCAGCTTTGGCTTCAACTCTTCTCCATTTTATAAGCAAAGATAAAATTGGACCCATATGTTTTGAACTTCCTGAGTTTTAGAATACACAACAGTGTCGTTTATGTACACAAACAGCACTTCTCTGTACGTTCTGTAAAACACACCCAATAAGCCTTCGAAGGACCTCGCCGTACTGACCGGCCGGGAACCGCCCTTTACGTCCAGAGCATCCGAATACCACAGCTCCATGCCAAGACTCATCCACGCAAACTATAATAATCCACGTCCCACTGTGTACCTTTTTCATTTCTGCTACAAAAGCACCCAGAAAAGCTGAATGTAGGATTGCGAGGAAAGAACATTAAACTTCATCTGAAGAAGGAAGTTGTGAGTAAGGGAAGAATCCTTTACAATGCGTGTGTACTGT
Organism: Enteromius viviparus; assembly: GCA_032353835.1. Taxonomy (NCBI): domain Eukaryota; kingdom Metazoa; phylum Chordata; class Actinopteri; order Cypriniformes; family Cyprinidae; genus Enteromius; species Enteromius viviparus. The sequence goes on along the minus strand of JAUCNO010000585.1, from coordinate 9,845,378 downwards.
AATTGCCGTATTATTGCTGTCATAGCTTCAAAATGCACTGATGGTTTAGGAAGGATGGTTTAGTAACATTTATAGTTTATGTAAATAACGCGAAGGCATCTTTCCGCTGCAGGGCAGGACCGGACACAGAGGGGCATGTGCTGAAACTGAAAAGCCTGATACATGCAGATTACATTCTGCGTGATAAAAGATAGAATGATTGTCATTGTGTAAAGTTTTTATTGCAGTAGTATAATAACGATGACATCACATTACGTCGACACCTCACCGCTGTGGTGATGCATCATCTGAACCTTTATAGACGTACTAGTGTTGCACTTATTCAAGGTATTTTACCGTTACGAGACGAATACGTTCATCTGCTTCTGCTCTATGACTCTGACTGAGGTGTGCTCAGGGGGCGGAGTTATGAAGTTTGACTGACAGTTCGAGTGGTTCTAAGAGATACACGTTTTAATGACTTTAATTGGTTAAAAAGACAAACAGACGTAAAGGGTTACCAATAGCTGCCTGCTCAGAAACCTCTGTAAGCACACAATGCTGCAGAAAGCTCAAATCAAAGTACTGTGTGTGTTTGAGAGTGTGTGTATAGATGATAGTGTGCTGTTTGTTTAAATCTCACATGAGTGTGGAAAGTGACGGCTGATTCTCACATGCCTGCAGGACACAGCTCAGCTCACTCTCTCGGCTCGGCTCGGCTCGTGGCGTGCAGCACACACTGGGCTTTTTGTGTGCTAATTGCAGCTCGTTAGGATCTCCTGAGAGAACGTGTGTCATTAACAGCCGCTTCCGGCCCCGAGCGAAAATAAAACTCTCACTGTTGTTCTCGTATACGTGATGAAAACTCTCTCTCTCTCTCTCTCTCTCTCTCTCTCTATATATATATATATATAATGTATAGGTATGTATTTTTCTCAACAGTAATAGCAATCATGTTTTTCAAGCCCCAAAAATGAGCTTCTATCAGTTTGATTTGGGCTTGTTTTTGAGCTTCTCTGACCTACACCTCCAGTATCAGTCTCTAATGCTCATCAAGGCTGGATTTATTTGTTACGGAGTAATATTGCAATTTCTAAGATCAGTGTCTTGTTTTAATATACTTTCAAGTGTATTTTATTTCTGTGATGCAAAGCTTGATTTTCATCATCACTGATTAATGAAAAGTAAAAAGAACAGCATTTATACAAAATAAAATGAGTTTAATACAATATTTAACACTTCCCTGCTGAATAAAAGTATTTATTTATTTGAAGACGAATGCAAGAAAACATTGACTGGCCCCAAACGTTTGAATCCTCCCGTATATTCTACCGCAGCTTTTCTGTTTTCAGCGTTGATAATGAAACTGAGGATTCAGCTTTAATCACAGGAATCAATTAGACTTGAAAGAATATTAAAATAGAAAACTATTCTTTCAAAACAGCCTCGATGAGCAGAAGAAAGGTAATTCAGGGTAGACACCATATACTGGGATGAAAACAAAGCTGTCATATAAAATCATAGAAAACACTATTTTAATGACTTTTTATGGATTTTTGACCTTTTAAAGCTGGAATGCTGTTTTTGGCATGTTTTGATCAAGTCATTTATTTATATGACGGTTTGTACGATGCAGATCAACCAATAAATAATAATAACATTAATAAAATAACAGTATTAATATTCCCAAGTTCTTCAGTCGTGAATCTAAACCGTCGCAGCTGTAAAACAGCTCTTAATTTTCAGCTTAATGTATTTAAATTGAGTTGAGTCCAGTATCAGAACTTCTTTCAGTCACACGTTCAAACTGAATGCTTTTATGATCTGCTCCTTTAAGAGAAAGCAAAGTTTTGATTCTGTGTCCAGTCGAGTCTTCTATATCGGTTTTCTTTTGTTTTGAATGCATCTGCTCACCCTCTCTCTCTCTCTCTCGGTTTCTTTGAGGCTTGGTTTGGGTCTAATGGCTGTGCGGAGGGAGTGAGGATGATGTCATGGTTTTCTTAATTTTTTTCCTACCTTTTTTAGTCATAGAAACTGCTGAGGGTGGGGCATACTGACACGCACACTAGTTTTTAACATCCCCCTCATTTTTGACCATCTTTAGCCCAAACCAGGCGTACAACTGCTCAAGATGTGAGAGATCAGATACGCCTCGTCCACAAGCACCACTGATATAATGACTTGCTGGAGAAAGGACGAAACTATGGTAAAACGGCCAGTTTTAGGTTTGCTCAGTCAGAGCAGTTGGCTGGAGCCGCAGGAACGCCTCTGGAGTGAAGATTGTGTCTCACCCTCAAGCCGTCCCAAAGCTGTATGAATCTTTCTTCTGTTGAACGCAGAGGATATTTCAAGGGTAGTTTGTAACTGGGCTGTAATGGAAGTCACCATTTGTTTTTTTTCAGTCAATGGTCATCAAAACAGCCTGCTTACAAATATCCTCCTCTGTCTTCGGCAGAACAAAGAAACTCATACAGCTTACAGTAAATGCTGACGCGCATCACTATTCCTTTAAGACGAAGGCAGTGGTGAAGGCTAACTCTCATCGTCTTCATTGTGTTTTTAGAAAACCAGGTATTATTTGAGCTCTTACATTTCATTATGCCTGTCCTGCTGAAATGACACACTTCACCTTTAAATAGCACGCATGAGAGGAAGTGGAATTACATGAATTGAAAAAAATAAATGCAGATGATTAAGACTTGATTAAGGCGAGTGTAAAGGGATACGTCTTGAGCCTACGTTTGATTTGTTTTTTATATGCTTTAAAAAGTTTTAATAAAAAAAAAACAGGTTAAAACAAATGTGCCATGTTTCAAAACTGTGACTGTTTGGTCATTTGGTTTCATAAAATTGATAATTAGAAGGTGCATTCGTGACCTTGCACCACAAAACCAGTCATAAAGGTCTTTTTTTTTAGATTTATATGGGACAATATTTGGCTGAGATATAATAATTTGAAAATCTAGAATCTGAGGATGCGAAGAAATCTACATATTGAAATGAAATCGTCCAAACGAAATCCTTAGTAATGTGTGTTACTAATCAAAAATGACCTTTTTGATCTATTTGCGGTAGAAATGTAATCTTTACTAAACATCCCAGTGGTTTTTGTCGTAAGAGAGAAATGCGTATGCGCCATACAATGCTACAAATATACCAGTGCTACTTTTCTGCTCCAGGGTCACATTTACCAAAATCTGTGCTCATTCAGAAAGATAAAAGGACTGAAACCATCAGCTTTTTTAATGAGTAACATTCTAGCATGAGGTTTTAAAAAGTCGTTTTGCATCCCTATCTTGAATTCTTTTAGGAGTATAAATGCACAAAGATGCCCACAGAGCTTGCTCTTGACTGTTTTCCATGTAATTATGCCCATCTGAAGCACACGCACTGGGTGGATGTTTTTGGTGTACAAATAAGTGAAGTTTCCGTGCACCAAACACACACACACACACACACACACACAGAGTAAACACAGCCGTAGAGGGGGAATAAAGGTGCTTTTGTCCGGTCGGGGGGCTGGGCCATCTGGAGTGCTCATGAATGTCCGCTTTAGTCGGCTCAGACATCGCGCCTCCCTGCGTACTTTCACAGCTCTGCTAGAAGACATGGGTGGGGTCCGGATTGGGCGGATGGAGACAGGGTGGGGCTTTCTCGCAGCCAGTGAGATCATTGGAACACAGTGTGTGTGTGTGTGTGTGTGTGTGTTCTGCCCAAAGCAGGCATGTAGTATTTGGACGGCACTAGCTAGGCACTCAAACACCTTCGTTCTGAGAGCGCCAGGCAACGTTTGTCTGGTTCTGCTGCTCTTTGGGTCGGTGTTTTATTTGAGCTGAGTTCTGCTGAAGGGTCCTAACTGTGTCTGTGTTTGTCTCTCGCAGTCGTCTGGAGGTCCGGTTGAGAATGACCCGCTCGGGGCTCTTCCTCCAGGCTGGGGTAAGTTCTGCTTCATCCTTTCTCTTCAGCTCAGGTGAGGTCACTGTGAGCTTTAGCCAAAGCTGGCCTTCAATATTTGCAACTTTATCAGCTGATGTGTAAAATAAAAGCGCCACTAACCGTGTGGTCGGTAAGAGTTGAATATAGACCAAAAGAAAATGATGAACACATTTTTTGCTCACATGTTGTAGTTAGATTTAGTGTAGAGTCAGCAGCTAAATAAACCTCAACATGATGATCAGGGCCCCAAACAGATCCGGTTCTCCTGAAATACGTGAACTGGAGTTCCTCTGCGATGAGAGGGTTAAAAAGGGGGGGACTCAGTAAAAGAGAGTGTTGTGTGAGCAGTACTGTGAGGGCTACTGTGTGCTCCACAACGACTCTTAATGAAAACAAGATGTTCGTCGAGGAGCGCATGAGGGGCTTCTCATGTCTTTCTCTGAGGAAAAGCTATTGGCCAGCAGACTTTCTCTCTTCTTCTCCAGTCTTTGGATCATCTGTGTTTCGTTCTGTCTGTTAAACACTATTTCAAATCAGTACGCCTGCTGAGATTCCCCACGGACTCGTCAGTTTCCAGACAGCGCTGTCAGATGTGACGCTCTCGAACCATCAGCCTGGAACGAGAGAAGGAAGATCAGTTTAAATGTAAAAGAAGAAGAAAAATTGAGAAAAGAGCGCTACAGTTAATTTGTTAAAATGCAAACAAATACAGTAGAAGTTAAACAGTTATTCAGACAGCACATATATATATATATATATACCATAGTTAATTTATGTAAGTGAGGATAGAAAATGAAGTAAAGCAGTATATTATATAGGAGTTCTTCATACTTCAGACTATCAGTAAAACATTTGAGGCCAAAAATGATTCAGACGTTTGACCTTTTTCTTTAGTCGCTGGTGTGACTTCTTACACCACAGACTGTGAATGAAGCTTTGCCTGGTAATTGGTTGAGCTATATTGCTATTATCTATTCAGCCCAATTCATTGCATATTACATATCATTACATATTTCTATAAAAAAAGTGATCTGCCGTTATCTGACACAGTTGAACTTACTGATTTAGTATTTGATTGCAGTTTCTTAACTCTAGTGAATAAACTCAATGCTCAGTAGATGTCTGTATGTGCTGTAATGAGACCGAGTGTTGTATCTTCTCTACTGTAGCACCCAATAACACCGTTACTGTACATTTATCAGGAAGCAACAGTGTTTACAAGAAAATGTTACTTTTTTATGCAGTGCATAACATAATTTTTATATTATTTTTGGACAAACAGAAAACCTACAAAAACTACGTTTGTTAATTAAATAACACCAAACTCTATTTCTACAGCATGTATTTATTTTAGTCAATGTCATTATTTTTGTGTAAAGTCAACAGTATGTAAAGCGTTCTGGACTAGCACAAACTACTGTATTTTTGTGAACAGAGGTTCATTAATGCTGTCAGATGTGTAAGTGTTACCCTGTTTAGCTCATTTCTGACCGTTCTGCCTCGTAACACGTGAAAACATCACTAAATACCACTTCTTTCCCTCAGAAAAACGCCAGGACAACGGGAGAGTGTACTATGTCAATCACAACACACGAACCACGCAGTGGGAGGACCCTCGAACCCAAGGGTAATCATGTCCTCCAGTCACATGACCCACAGTAGATGATGATAGTGTGTCGTCGTTGTTGAGGAAGCTACACGCTGCTCATACTTGAAAATATAGTTACTTATCAAAAGATAACAGCCTTACAGCTGAGTGCAGTACATGACGTTTCTAGACGTTTAATTTTATTTTCACTGGCGCTGAATTATGTCTCGTAACAGCTGCAGCGCAATTTAAGAGCAAAGCGGGTGGGAGCTGGCTAAAATGGGCAGTTTTAATCTGATGGGCCTGCTGTCCCAGTGTGTGTGTTCACCGCCCGCTTGGAGACCAAGTCCTGTTTGCTGTCAAAATAAGCGCTTCTGCTAACAGTTCTCAGAATCTAGTCACTAGATGGCGTATGTTGCTGTTACTGCGTGAGAACTTGCGCGAGGGCCACTTCCTTTCTAAAAGGGTGTTTTGTCTTTTAGTGTCTAGCACACTCAGTAGGGCTTGTGACGGTGAGGAAATTTTCCCACTGGTTAACAGACGTGTGATAACACCAGGTGGAGGAAGGAGTTCTCTCTCTTTCCCCTGCTTTCCTTTGCTTTTAAATAGCGCCGTGTTTTACTTTCACTTTCATGAATTAGCGGCAATTCAGCATCAATCGATCGAATGCACAACAACAAATCAGCTCGCTTATATTGAACAGAGTGTTTCGTCTAATTAATAAAACAAATAAAAATACGCCATGTTATTAACCAGATATAAATGACCAGTGCTGTCAAACGATTTACAGTGATTAGCAAAATACAGAAGAATTTTAACATTAATAAATCGTCCGCCATCACATTTTCCTCACTTTCTCACGAAATAAATGAAATCTGACTCGGTTGTTAAATGGTATTGTCTTTTCTCCATCTGAACCACATGATTTTGAATGATTTATTTCTATAAGAAATCAAAGGTCAGTCATGCACACTGCAGCTGCAGAACATTCATTTTTGTTTTTGCATTGTTTATTTGTTGATTGTGCTTCGGGTGTCCCTGAAGCAGGTCATGTTATGTAGTGTTAAGCGTCCAGCGGGGTGCGCTGCTCTCACTGCCCTCCTTTTTGCAGGATGATCCAGGAGCCGCCCCTGCTGCCCGGCTGGGAGATGAAGTACACGGCAGAGGGGGTGCGATACTTTGTGGACCACAATTCTCGCACCACCACCTTTAAAGACCCCCGGCCAGGCTTTGAGTCAGGGTAAAGATCACACACGCTGTAGCTCGGAGTGAATGTGAAGGCAGGAGACTGTATGGTAACCGCTTCACCACAGCTCTAGACCCTCTTACACCAGTATCTCAGTATCTAGACCGCATACGCTCGATGCAGTGTAGGTGTCTGACCTCACACACACACACACACACACACACACACATTATTCCCAGTGTGATTTGACATGTTTCTTGATCTTGTGCACACCACAGCTGCATTTATTTGATCAAATATTCTGTAAAATTGTGAAATATTATTTTAGTATTTGTTTTATTCTAAAACAGCATCATAGTGTCACATGATCATGATTCAGGAATGATTGTAACATGTTCAACAGCTGTATGGGTTTAGGAAAAAAGTGCGGGAATACTTGTGTTCAGTAATGATATGCAGGAGACCAAAGATTTCTGTTTCAAATAAATTCTGTTCTTCTGAACTTTCCACAAAAACTTAAATAATTATTAACAATGTAACAAACAATTTAATGTACATTAATAATGAGCAAATGATTTCTGAAGGATCATGTGACAGCAATAAATTAGATTTCAAAATAGAAAACGTTTTGAATTGTTTTCTGATCAAATACAAGAAGTTTTGGTGAACAGAAGAGACTTTGTTAAATAATCCTAATTATTCCCAGCTTGCTGCTCATGTAGAATGTGTTTATACAGGTTTTCTTCTTCTCTGTTGTTTCTTTCATACATCCTGTTGTTGTCTTAGATGTCTCGTTTCCCTCTTTATAAAGCCAGATGTGCAGCTCAACACCATAACAAAAATAATACTCACACTAACTTCTATCCATTTTTTTCTTTTTTATGTATTATACAGTTAACAAAAGCAATGAAGCCTCTAACTCTAGCTGCTCGTATCGTTGCTCTTTTGTTGATCTGAATTGCTTCCACTGTCCTGGTTTGTCTGCTAAATGAGTAAATGTAGGATGAGCCGTACGTTACGCTGCTTCTCTGCTCTGTGTCATCCGTGTGAAGCATGTGCTGTATTCACTGCCTCTGTTTGTGGTTCAGCTCCAGACAGGGCGGCTCTCCCGGAGCGTACGACCGCAGCTTCAGGTGGAAATATCACCAGTTCCGCTTCTTGTGTCATGTGAGTTGTCGAGTTAGTGCAACATTTTTTTGTGATTTAGCATCAGCAAGTTAAAGCACGGCCTGCTATTTCTTCTCTCACTACTCAGTCCAACGCACTGCCCAGCCACGTCAAGATCTCCGTGTCCCGGCAGACTCTGTTCGAGGACTCCTTTCAGCAGGTGACTATAACAACAAACCTAACTGGTCCCCAAATGATTTTGGTGTTTCTGTGAGAGCAGGGAACTATAACAAGAACACCACAGAGGAACAATATCATTAGAAGGACTGCCATGAATTCCTCTCTCTATTTTGACTCGTTTAATGGTTAAATAAAATGTTATTTATTAAAAAAACTGATGAAGTGTACACAACGTAACAGCAAGATTCAAATTCAGTGTTCTCCATGAATCCTCTAGTTTACATTTGAATGGTTTTATTCACTTAATCATCTCTGAATAATTGAACTAAATTCTGCGGTTTCATTTCAGTTCCACATTACAGAAATCATAGGGCCATGTTTATATTTCTCATTCTTGCTGTGAACGTTTCTAAAGAGAATGGCGTGTGGTTTCCTCTCAGATCATGAACATGAAGCCCTACGACCTCCGCCGGAGGCTCTACATCATCATGAGAGGAGAGGAGGGCCTGGATTACGGAGGAATAGCCAGGCAAGTTCAGTGTGAGCTGCGGTGGCGTCTCGTTGTGCGTCAGGGTTTCTGGTTTGGGGGCGGCTGTGGTGTGCCTTTGCTCGTTGGTGTCTGGAGCTCATAGTTGTCTTCCTGTGTCTGTGTCTGTCTCCTGTGTCCTGTCAGTGGTTTTACCCTATGGTAGGTTACGTCATGCTGTTCTACCACAGGGTAGAACCACGGACCGGATGTCTGGAGGTGTCTGCGTCGACCAAACCACCCCCACCCCCAATCATCCTTTGCCCCTAAAGCTTCTGTCCAAACACCCCTGGGGTCAGAGGTCAGGGCTGGGGTTCTGCTGTACTGCTTATGATTTAATGTGTGTGTTTGTGCTGTCTTCATCTTCATCACTTCATGTTGCACCTGCGTGAGTTGAAACTTCACTTTGAGTGTCCATGAATGTCTTTAATCCTTACACCGTAGAAGTGAGTGCTGTCCAGCAGATGGGGTTTCCTTTTTATTCATTGTTAAAATTGCATTCAACAAAATGTTCCCTTCTGACCCTGGACCACAGAAGGGTCACGTTTGAGGTTACTGACGTTGAGTTTTGTGTCTCTCTGTAGGGAGTGGTTCTTCCTGCTGTCTCACGAGGTGTTGAACCCCATGTACTGTCTGTTTGAGTATGCCGGTAAAAACAACTACTGTCTACAGATTAACCCCGCTTCTTCCATCAACCCCGACCACCTCACCTACTTCCGCTTCATCGGCCGCTTCATTGCCATGGTGAGGCTCTTGGCATCACAGTGTACTGTGCTCTTGTTCTCTGCACATCTGTGTCTGTGGTGACGTTTCTTATACAGTGTTGGGTGTAACTAATTACTTAATTTAATTACTTTTGCCTAAGTGAAGTGAAAGTGAAGTAAGGGACAGTTACTTCTTATGTGATTGAGCTTCATAGTGTGTATAAAATATCTTCGCAGCACTTTGACCTCGGCGCAGTAATATCATCACTCCTCTCCCTGTCCCGCTCACTTACAGTAAATCAATACAACCCAGGAGTGATGATGTAAGTGTGTTTCAGCTGAGATCTGGACGGCACACAGTAACGCAGAATATCAGAGAGATGATCTATGCTGTGCGTTTTCCTCAGCCCAATATAATATACACACATATAAGCTATCAAACCTGATGTTTACCATCCCCAGTGACTCTTGAGTCTGGGCTTGGTACAGTGCAAACACATTTAAAAAGACATGCTCATAATAGCCAGCAGTTAATTCTCCAGCCATGATGTCATACTGTATATTTGGAGAACTGAAAACAGATTCATCCTTGTACGTATGAGGTCAGTCATGCTGAAATAAAAAAACAAAGTGTTGGTCGTAAGTTTAAACAGGATTGGATGATGACTGATCAATTGATGATTCACTGGCTGATGCATGGATTTGCTCTTAAAATTAATTCAATTCTAAATTCTACTCTAAAATCATCAGAATAATTTTGCTCAAAAGCAAAATCCTTTTAAAATTAGATTTAGAAACCATGCAACATTGTAGGAGGTTATAATCCCAGGAGTATACTGCTATTATTTGTTTTCTGACCTTTGACCTGTGATGGGCTCTCCGCAGGCACTGTATCATGGGAAGTTCATTGACACGGGCTTCACTCTGCCCTTCTACAAGCGCATGCTTAACAAGAAGCCCACCCTGAAAGACCTGGAGTCCATCGACCCTGAGTTTTATAACTCCATCATGTGGGTCAAGTGAGTATCCAGCCTGCACTCGCTGACCTCCGTCCAAACACACACCACACTGATGCTGATGTGCGTTCACAGAGAGAATGATCTGGAGGAGTGCGGCGTGGAGCTGTACTTTTCTCAGGACATGGAGATTTTGGGAAAGGTGACATCACACCAGCTGAAGAACGATGGAGAAAATGAACTGGTCACGCATGACAACAAGGAGGAGTACATTAGGTACACATATGCTCTTTATTATTACTCTTGCGTTACTTTGATGTCTTACGCCATCCCATCAGTCACTGCTTCAAACTGAACACACCTAGTGATGTAGCATCCAGGGCGGTGATGTAGAGGCAGGCGTTGATTATCATCGGTGTTTATCCACCGCATTCAGTAGAAGCTGTTTTAGACTAATTTCTCAAACTTACAGGAAGCTTTTATATGTAGAAGGATTACAGTAGTTCTGGTTTCTCAGTTCACGACCCGTTTAAAGTGTATTGTACCTTTAACACAGTGATTTGACCCTGACTGTGTGTTTGTCCCGCAGTCTTCTCACTGACTGGCGTTTCACACGCGGGGTGGAAGAGCAAACCAAAGCCTTCCTGGATGGCTTCAATGAAGTTGTGCCTCTGGAGTGGTTGCGTTATTTTGATGAGAAAGAGCTTGAGGTGGGTGTGTTAGTATTTTTAGCAAGGACTTGGCCTAAAAAACTAAACATTGTCTATATAGAGGCAGGAACGGATGTTTGGTTAAGTTTGGGCTTGTTTTAGGCGTTCTGATGTGATGGTGTGTGATTGTTTCTTCTTCCAGCTCATGTTGTGTGGGATGCAGGAAATCGATCTGAACGACTGGCAGAAGAACACCATCTATCGGCATTATACCAAAAACAGCAAGCAGATCCACTGGTTCTGGCAGGTAACTCACCTTCAGCTGTTTTTATCACAGCTACTGAGCCCGTCTCTCTCGGTTTAATATATACTATATATTTCATTCTGTGTGTGTCACAGGTGGTAAAGGAAATGGACAATGAAAAGAGAATCCGCCTCCTGCAGTTTGTCACAGGGACTTGTCGCTTGCCGGTCGGAGGCTTTGCAGAACTGATAGGTATATAGTTATATATATATATAGTGTAGAGTTGTAATAATGTACCATAGAGACAGCAGATCCATGCATCATAAAGTACAGTATGGAATCACTGCATGCTATCTATTTAATATACAGTAGATAAAAGGCAATATATATATATATATATATATATATATAATATAAAATATGGCTATATGGTTATTTTACAGAAGTGAGCCTGTGAATATTTTAAAAAGTATATAGCATTAATGTAAAGTATAAATATTTTTTTAAATGCACTTGATAAACGTGAAAAAGTGTTTACAGGCACAAAATAAATAACATAATAAATTTTATTTTTTTATGCATATTTGTGACCTTAAAGTTGGTTTGTAGTAAATGATAAAAAATTAACTGAATTTTTTGTTGAGTTGTTAATTGATCTGAGTTGTAAATGGTTTTAATAATTCCTGTTTTGCTGATCTCGTTTTTAGGAAGTAACGGGCCACAAAAGTTCTGCATTGATAAAGTGGGGAAGGAAACCTGGCTGCCTAGAAGTCACACCTGGTGAGGCTCTGAACCCCAAAAACAGATCAAAATAAGTGTGTTTGTGCTTATTCGTCACCTCCTGCTTTACAATTTCAGCTTTAATCGTCTGGATCTGCCCCCCTATAAGAACCTGGAGCAGCTCAGAGAAAAGCTTCTGTTTGCTATCGAGGAAACCGAGGGATTCGGACAAGAGTGACTAGGCTAACTATATCTCAGCATGAAAGGGAAAGGACCAGCAAAATAATTTTCTTTTGAATAGGCCATTAATGAACAAACCGTTGATTAGACTCCTCATCCCAGACTGAGGCACTGTTATTGTTCTGTGCAACACAAAGCCAGTGTTTTTAAAAAAGATTCTTCACACTTTAATGTTTGTCCTCCACTGAATAAATAACAGCATGCTGGTGTGTCATGACTTGGAAAAACAAACAAAAAATCAAGTTTAGGTAAACTGTAGAGACACTGATGGACCAGAAGCAGATCAATGGTTTGTTTGAATGTAATATTTCATTTGGTAAATTCAGGGGATGATGATTTCACCGGACATTACTATGCAGAGAAAGCAAAGCAAATCCACACAGTTCACAGCATAATGTCATTAATCAGATCGAGTCAAAATGAATTCCCTGAATTGCCTGAATCAAAATGTAGGCGAATCCATCCTGATTTTCCAGTGTGAGGTCAAATCTCAAATTCCTTTCTTCTAACTCTGCATCCAGTACAGCTATATTACTACTACTACTAAGAGAAGCGCAGCATCTTGAGTTGCAGAGGTCATGGGCCGCAGTCGTATCAGTGTGTACATGGAGTAGAGGAGCACTGAGAGAACACAGATAATTGTTTTAAAGAGACTGAACAGACGTGATTACATTTTTTTATTTTGACTTTTTTTTTTTTTTAATTTCATTAATTTTAATATTTTGTGACATGCCATGCAACACTGTATATAGTTGAAATAAAATCCGGTCATGGACTGTAAACCCATAGTCTGTGGATGATTTTAAATAAAAAGCTTTAAAATCTTGTGTTCAGTTTGTTTGGAAGTTATATATTTTCTTTGCTTAAGTCCCTAATACTTCTGTCATTACTATCATCTGAACAAGCATTGATTGATTTAATTTTTTTTTACAAGTTTGTTTCTTTCTTTCTTTATACTTTTATTAATTTTTTAAAACATGTTCACAACAACAAGAGGTTATGGATATTATTCAGACCCCTTAAAACTTTCACTGTTACATTGCAGGCATTTGCTAAAATCATCAAAGTTTATTTTTTTCCCTCATTAATGAACACACAGCACCCCATATTGACAAAAAAACACAGAATTGTTGACATTTTTGCAGATTTATGAAAAAAGAAAATGT
>JAUCNO010000585.1:9814451-9832096 GCA_032353835.1 Enteromius viviparus | reverse complement strand
CTATTTGATAATGTTCAGTGCTTTGCTACAATCTGTATTGTTAAAAGCGCTATAGAAATAAAAGTGACTTGACTTAATTCAATTTTTAACACTACCTGATACATTGGAAATTGGCTAACTTGTGATCTGTAGACTGTAACCCATTACATTTCCAAAGTATCAAATCGTCCTAAAACACGACTGGAAAAGCAACTAAATGTATGATTTGCATTGCTTACTTACCCAGGTAGCCATTTCTATCTTCTGTTCTCGGTTTATAGAATACGTGAGCAGGCTCGCTCTGTTCTCCATTGAGCAAAAGGATATCTTGACCAGGGGCTATAAACCAGAACAACTGTAAATATATTACGCTATACATTCCAGGTAAAGTCCTACAAAAGCTTGGCCTGAGGAACATTTGAGCTGAAATTAAAGTCGTTATTGACTACAGACTCCTCACCACTGTAGCTCTCAAATCTCATTGACATCACCGATCAAGAACGAGGGGGGATTGTTATTAGTGAAAAGCTATTGTGTCACACCTTCATATGTGTTTTTTGTTAGACTGACAGCCCCTGGTCAGTATTTGCATTTGTGGTACGAGAAAGAGTATCAGGTGAGTTTTTCAGTATCGGGTCAAGCTTACACTGGGACTGTATATCACGTTCTGTTCCATAAGGTTTGTGTTGATATTATTAAAGCATAGTTGATTTAGACGAGCGGCTCTCAGTAAAGCACACTGACAATTGGTTGAATTTTTGGTGTTGGTTTTTATTGGTTAGGTCATCCAGCTACCTTACCTTTCAATTATTTTAAATATATAATATACAGGGGAAAAATACAGATAAATTAAAACATTAAAAGTTACTATATATTCTCAGTGTCAACATATTTAAGCATCTGTAATAACACTGCAACACCATTCACCAAAAGAAGAGAAATCACTAATGCGTTGGATCTAATGTTTCAGAGCACAATGTGACAATAGAGGTACAAACACATCTGCTATGTGGTTAATTGACAGATGAGTCGATCCTGTTCCCAACCGCAGAACAATTGCGCAGTCCAAAAGAAATGGGAGTGAAGTGTTACAGGGCATGGGGTGATGCAGGGATCCTAATATCCAAACGTGTTTTCTCCACTGTAGGCCACATACAAAAAGCCATCCTCGTCTTTTTCCTTTTCGTACAGCTGGCCCATAGTCAAACTGAAAGGACAATGGAGATTGTGAGTGTTTTGATGTTCGCAGAAATAGATGCAGGTTGGCACTTACAGAATAATGTAGGAAATTAAACAAATGAACTAAAGTGAACCACGTCATATGATGCTGTTTCACATTTCCTTCTCGCTTTGGAGTGTTAAAAGCTGTTAGTGCTTAGATAAGATCCCTGAAGTCTTTCATCATCAGATTTCTCTACCTAACAGTGTAGGTTTCTTTTCAAACAACATCCGTATGTTTAAGCAAAGAAAGGAGGCGGAGCTATTAGTCTGGCTGTAGTGTTGCTGCAGGCGCCATGTTCTGGAGACGCTGTGTGTCGTGAAAGGGAAACTTTTTTTTGTGCTCAAAACAGGACATGACTGGAAATCAGTGGTTGAATTGCATTAACAACACAGTTCCAGAACAGTCCAACCTGTGCTTGATCTCAAGCATTAGTATGCTGAAGCCCCAAGCTAACGAACACCAGTTGAGTCTATTTGAGATAGCAGGTGGAGGAGGTAAATACAGATTATTTGTAAATGGATGTTAAAGAAGGATATTGGGTGTGAACTGTGGCGTCACAGGAAAACATTTCAGCTGTCCTCCTTCCCTTTTCGATGAAATCTGATGCCATATCTTGCCGCCAGACACAATCATGACCCTATAGAGTTTCATTAGCTTGAATCTTGCAATTCAACTAGATTGTGAACATATCTGCTGTATGAGGAAATACTAGATTCCTGCAGATGTTTCAGATGACTGAATTCCTATAGTTATTGTCATCTTTGTTTCCTGGAATATTTGCCTTGAGATATGTGGGTGGTTTGGTCTGTTTTTTTTTTTTTATTGTTGTTGAGATTCATAAAGACGTGTAATTGGATATGTAATGAACAATCATACTAGCAATGTCCTTGTGGGCACAGTTTGCTCAATGCTGTTTCCAGATCTCAACTGCTGGTTTGGTCTGGCCAGAGGAGAATGGTGCAGTATTTTAACACACTATTTTCCAGTTAAATACTAGACTCAATCTAAATTGTCAATGCAAATAGTGTTACAGGACATCACCACCATTACAGTATGAAAGTACACAGGGTACTGGCTTCACTGCTCTTATGGCGAGGTGACCATTAAATTTGCATACATCTTTACACCAACACAGAGTCAGTAAGCATGACTTCTGTCCGTGTTTTAGGCCAATATCCAGTTCACATTTTAGTGCTCCTGAGGTTTATGATCAAATAAGCTCAAGATATTTATGTGTTTTATTTCACAGCATAACATACATCACTAATTAGTGTTGGGCAGTAACTGGTTGAAGTGATAATATTACTCTTTTCAGTAGCTAGTAGTGTTAACTAATTACAAATAAGATTTCAGTAACGATAGTGCAGTTAGCATCCATAAAGCAGCTATTAACCTTTGATTCTTCGAGCCCTACTGATCCGATAACTCCTAGATATATTTTCATGACCCATGAACACATCAAGTCACCAGTGCAGCAGCTTGGTCAGAAGAAAAGCTTTACTTCCCTGCCATTACATCTCACCCAGATGCTGATATACATGATATTACTGTTATTAAGGAACATTATGTGATCTCTTATGATCCAATACATCATTAAATATACAAGTATGGTTAACTGACAAATTATAGTTACAATTAGCTTGAAGTTACGCAATTTATGAGAATAATTCAACACTTTTTATTATTCACAGCCATGTCTGATCAGTTTAGATAAAGGAAGTGCTCAAGCATTCAGGGAATGTGTTTAGACTGATAAAGTTGTCAGATGCTTACTGAAAATGATCTTTAAGCCTTTAACTTTTGGCAATTAGGTTTCTTAATGTACTTGTTTTCATCTTGATGAATATAATTAGTAAGAATCATACATATAAAACATTTTATTAGCAGTAGAACTAGTATTGGTATAAATAATAATAATTCAGCCAATGGAAAATTCTTTTCATTTCCCAGCTGACAATGTGTCACCAGCAGTAGTACTCTTCTGTTTTTTTCTATCAGTCTCATTTCAATCATATTTTTGAAGCAGTATTTTAACATTGTAATTGCTTTCTACTTGTTAGAGTGTGTGTAATTCATAAAAGCAGGATTTTACCTGGACTGAGGGACAGTTTTGTCGACAAAAAGGAATATGGCTTTTTCAGAAGGCAGCTGGATCCGCTTTCTGATGATCCACATGAACTGGGCCACTGTAATGTCAGACGGGACCAGATACTTTCGCTTGTCAATATCCACAATCTGTGAACCAGATACTTTCTCTACAATAACCTGATAAACACAAGAGAGAGCAAACAAAGGCAATCATATGTTGGAAATAGGCACTTTTTAGTGATAGAAACAAATATCAGTCAGCCTTCAATCAAAAGCGAATACACTCCAGCACTATAGATAGTACAAGCTGCAGTGAACTTTCAAGTTCAACAACTATTGTAGCAATAAACACAAAAAATGAGACACAGGCAGGATATTATTGTGTGTATTTGTGTATTTTTTGTATGGTGGAACTCAATCACAAAAACCAAACATCATCAATTTTGATTTACCATTGAACAAATTTACATCTGTCCCATCAGTGTCTTTCATAACATATTAACACATGTTTTGTTTTTAATCTTAAAAAGGATCTGCATGAGCTTCAATCACCAATGACTTGTACATACTGACGCAGTAATTTCAGACACTTCCAAAAAGGTTGCAACAGAGATGGCAATACATTAAATATGTTGCCACAAAAAGTGCCTTTTTCTGTTCTAAAGAAGGGGGTGCCAATACTTTTGTCCATATAGTGTATATACAAGACACTGGTGTTTGGGGATGAGTTTCTAGATCAAGGTCTACAGTTAAATTCATAAGAGACCAGTCATTTTCTTCAGCACTGAATGCAATTCTTTGAACGGGAATAGACACAAATGGTTGGTAGCAGATAAACTGTATGTCTTATGCAAATTTTGTTTGCAGAACATTTTAAGCAAATAGGTTACTGATTACTGGTTATGTTTGTAGTTGAAAGGCTCATTGATGATTTATGCTTGTGCTCAATAGGTGTGGAAATGATAAAAAAAAGAAAAGAAAAGAAAAGACAAGAGCCACTTGACATCTATCTTCAATGCTGATTCAAGATCCTTGCTGGTTTATTGCTGGTTGGCAAATAGCTTTCAGTGCATTAGCACCATGAAATACTGACATCTAATCGATTTAGAAGTACTTATTGCAGGATGAAGAAAAAACATGACACACTATCCAAAGAACAAAAAAACCCTAAACATTTATGTTTGGTGTAAAAGAGTCTTTAGACCTGCTGCTGTCTATGATGTGGTTATTATTAGTTAAATAACAATGGGCCAATGACAAATAAAAATGCTTAATCATTTGGATTCTACATAGCAGTCCTTGGTGTGATTGTTTAATGGTTTTCTTTAATAGTCCTGCTAATTTGTTTATTTTATCTGATAACTGGAATGCGTTTAACAGGATACTGGTTTTATGGGAATTAAATTTCACTGGCATTGGTATGGACTACTGAAACTGTGATTATTGTGTCAACCCCATTCCTTCCGGACGGAAAATGACTCCTGGTTTGTCTTGGACTGCCCCAAAAGTGCTTAACAGTGACAAGCTTTGTTACTTTGACTTTCTTCATGATTTGTAAAAATGAAGAAGGTTATGACCATGTTAAATTGTTTATATCCATACTCACAGGAACTCTGTCTGGGTACTTGTTGCGGATTTTGGCCGACTCCACACACCTGTGCTCTGAACGATGGAAGCAAAAAGAATAGGCTTCAGTCAGTCAACATGCAATGTTCTTCACAACACTCATATTCATTAGAAATTAATTTTCATTAATCACACTCATCCGCATTCTTTTTAATAATTATAAGACTACACACACAGTGTTACAGTGTTGGGAAGGTTACTTTGACAATGTAACAAATTACCCTAAAATACTCGATCTAAAATGCAATATGCAGTGTTACTAATTCAACTGATGCAGTTTAACTTATTAAATTTGATTACTTTTCTAAATGTCTAATATTTTCAAGTAATATGTTTGCAACAACAGTTTTCAAACATGTGAAGCAGACAGGGTTAATCAATACTGATTACTATAACTCTCAAAATCCTTCATCACTTAAATTAAGATTATAATAATTAAATTTGAAAGCACAGCTGCCACAAAATAAGACCTACTTTGAGGTAATTCTGAGGATAAATACAAATTTAAAACTATTATAAGAAATAGTTTAGTAGCTCATAAGTAACTGCAATTTAATAACACTTTTTTTTAATCAGTAAACTGTCACGGATTACAATTACATTTATTTACGTAATTCAGTTAACGTTACATGTAACGTTAACTAGTTACTCCGCAATACTGGCAACTAACCCCAAAACAAGAGCAATTAACAATTATTTACATACACATTAGACATGTGAATATCTTAAAGCCACAAAAAAGCATTAATGCATGTGTATGTACGTTTGTATGCTAAACATGTCATGCTAAAACGAAAGAGAAACAACCAGACGCTGATAAAACAACAACATCACCAGCGACTGACTCTGCTACGGTGTGATCTCGTTATTAATGTCGTATTATAAGCAGCACACAGCAGGCCCGACATCAGCAGATAAATATAGCGGATCTTCCCAGATCGCAAGCCGAGGTAGATCGAGTTAGCAAGAGAAAGCCTCAGACCGACAAACAGATCAATAATTACTCGCATCTGACAGGCCGTTGTTGATAATAACATGACATCTTCGATGAATTACCCAGAGAATGGTCCTCTTTAAACATCCATTTCATTTTTGCAGAGGTATTGCTCGAGGAGCGACTTGTTATCGAAAATATCTGCTGATTTTAAGTCAATTAAATCAAAACTAAAAACGTCAACAATGTAACAGCAGCAGACATTCGTCTTCAGAACCAGAGACGTAGTGACGTCACTGCGCGAGCGTGCCCGCGTCACTGCGGGGCTGTACCATTCCCTCGATTCCGGGGTTGTTTCTGTACGCGACTCGAGTTCGTATATTTTGCAGCAAACTAGACTTATCCGATAACAGAAACCGAGTGTTTAAACAGGTTGTTTTTGTTTGTGAGCATACTTTAGATGAATTAATATCTAATAATGCACGTGCTTCGCACCGGGCCTAGCTTCGCGCTGTTGCTATGGTGAACAGATGACGCTGCGCCACCGGAACAATCAGTGCGCGTGTTGTTTGTTTGCTAACTAATACACACGTTTGGACTTTATTTGGTTTTTGCCCCCAAAGTGTTATACTACTACTACTACTTTGACAAAATAGCTCTGAATGTATGTGCCAATGCACGCCGGATATACGCGGGCTTAGTGGTGTTCATATTTACTGCAATATTAATAACAACAATGGCTTTTTATGACGTGTACACTCATCCCGTTTTAATAAGATACAGAACCCGCGTGTGCACCAGAGCAACGCTATTTGTGTGTGTGGTACTATGCCTCACGTATATTTCACCTCTCCTGGTGGCTTACAGAAGTCAAGGTGAGCTGTTTTATTCCAATCCAATTATTTCCAAATGCTTAAGATCGTGTGAAGGCATGAAATGAATCTAATTTCTGGACAGGCTTCTGGATGAAGAGGAGCACATATGAAGAGCAAGCAGTCATTCAGTTCCAGTATGACATGATTGTGATCGGAGCGACAGACACCGCAGGGAGTTATATTGCGTGGAGCACGTATCCCAACTTTAATCGACTCCTGGGAGATCATTTACGCATCCCAAATGTCTCTGTAAGAATTAAACTGCTCAAATATTAACTTAATATGTCAGCAATTGACTATTGAGCTATATACTGGAGCACAAAACCAGTCATGTGGTTTGTTAGGATAGGATAGGGCAATATTGGCTACACTAGAAACAAATTTAGAGTCAGTGGGTGCAAAAAAATCAAGTTCTTAGCAACGTATATTACTAATCAAAGATTAGCTTGATATAATAGACCCTGTAGCACAAAAGCAGCAATTAATAATATGCATGCATTATTTTTTTTGTTGCACCGTCAGATTCCAGATTTTCTAAAGGTTGTATATCAGCCAAATATTAGCAAACTATACATTAATGGAAAGCTTATTCCAACTTGCCATGTATTTCTGGCTATTGCTATAAATATACCCATGATACTTACAACGGGTTTATTGCTCAGGGATCATATATTAAAGCATGGTTGTTTATTATTCAGGTCCAGGAGGAGGACCGAGACCAGGATGGGAAGTCTGACCTTCTAACTCTCCAGATTGATATCCCACTCAAGCCAGAAGAACAGATGTTCAGCATTCAGCTCCTACTCACCTTCTCATACCAGCTGTTTGTGTGTATTCAGTGCATTCCTGCACATCACGAATTACTCTGAATTGTTCAGTGTTGATATCAATCTTGATCTCTGTCTATCTGTCTAGCGAATGTCTACGGTTGTGATGCAGACACTGGCCTTTGTACAGCATTCGTCGCCTGTGCCAGGATCTCAGCTTTTCATCTGCGGAGACCTGAAGCTAAACCAACGAACCCCTCTTCCCCACCGAGGTTTGCATACTGTCTACAACGTGAGTATAACCCAAGAGCCCCAGCATATGACCTACATACAGATGAATGCGATGATTCACTCACGGCTGGAAATTTAGCTGGAAACCGGTTTGACTTGTGAAGCTGCAATGTTGCATGTCATCAGGAGGAAATAGAAAGAATAACAGGGGTGGATCTATTTGGAACGTGATTATTTGCTGATTGTGCTTTGCAGAAATCACATATTCATTGGTTATTCCGTTATTAGGTATCACTGATCGATGCATCCAGTCCGTTTGCGAGTACATATGACCTGGCCAGCATCATTAGACTCTACCAGCAGAGGAACTGTAAGATGAGAAAAATGTGTTCTTTGTTAGGAAAATGTTTCGAGCCTTTTAATCAGCTGTCAAATCTCTGTCCGTGTCAGTGAGTGCTCACCTCTCGGGGGTCATTCCTGTGTGGACGGTGGGCAGAGCTGCAGATTCTCCATTCCAGATCAGCGCCCAGATCAACTATCCGATGGAGACCATTACATATCCTTTACATTTACATGTTTTAAATATAAAAAAGACAGCTTTCTTTTGCTGAAAACTGAAGAGTAATGAGTTCCAGACAGCACAAAAGAAAGTAAGTCAGACTGCGGCTCAAAGTCTGAGATTCCATTAATCGCATCCAAAATCAGTGTCTGTTATAATAAATGTGTGTATATTATGTATATATTAAAACAATACCATGCATGTGTATATATATAAGAATATGAAAATATAAATGTATTATTTTTGTTAAACGAAGCTGCATCGATTTAATCAAAAATACAGAAAAATCACAAATACTTTGAAATAATATTACAATTTGAAATGATGTTTTCTATTATAATGTATTTTAAAGTATCATTTATTTTTGTGAATTCTCAGCGAGATTCTTCAGAAATAATTCTAATATCCTGATTATTATGAAAGCTGGAAACTGCTGTGCAGCCTAATATGTTTGTAGCCTGTTTTTCAGGACTCTTTGATAAATAATAAGTATTATAAGTAATATAGAAAGTGTATATTGTTAAAGATTTCCAAATAAATGCTGTTCTTTTAACCTTTGTTTATCAATAAAGGTTCAAAAACAAAGATGAGTGTTTCCAGCTGTGCTAATAAATAAGCATTAGAATGATCTCTGAATATATATATACACACATATTTCACTTCACAAATCCCCCTCCATTTTTTTCTGATACTAAAATCCTAACATTCTTCTGCTAAACCAATCACATGACAGGAAATTGTTTCTTGTTGTCCTCTCACAAGCACATATTGGACACATGAAGGGATTTTTTGACTTCCTGACATCTGTGCATTGCTAGATGCTCCGTTCAGGTTTGATTTCATCAGATGGAGTTTCATTTCCTTGACTGTTTTTTCCTACTTATCTGCCGGGCTTCTGGGAAACCATCAAGTTTGCCTGGATTCAGTATGTCAGCGTCCTGCTCATCTTTCTTTGGGTTTTCCAGCACATCCAAACGTTTGTCTTTCAAAACCAAGTTTTACCAACCACCACAGTACAGCCATTCAAACAGCACCGCTCCTGAGGTTTTCTCTTTCGGGATTTTTGTGTTTTATTCTATTATCAGCACATCGAGATTAGTGTTTTTCTTCTTTGTGCATAGTTGTCTTTGCATAGGTCAAGTATGTTTAAAAGAGATTTCCTCCAGGATGCATGTTGAGTCGCTGGTTTTTCTGGTTTGAAAGCCAGGTTCTGTGCAAAATATTTCTTGATGTGTGGAAATATTTCAGGGCAAAACCTTAAACAAAGCTTGTGATGAACTCAGGTTGGATAAAATGGCCTTAAACATGCTAATGTTTTCAAATCCACAGAAACCACGAAAATTCATTCAGGTTTTGCTTTAGAAGAACATTTTCATCCAGTTCTGTTTCCTCTTGGAGCGTGACGAATGCTCGAGGTCTTATCAGTGCTGTGAGTCACAATGCCAGCATGCTGTTTTGTTACATGTTTGGGAATTTCATTTTTCCGGTTGACAATAAATAATGTCATAAACATCCTCTGGAAAATCATTGTCTGTGAGAAAACTTAATAAAACTCCACTCAAACCAAACAAAACCACATCAGATGTTTGCTAATTGTTATCTTGTATTCGTCTCAGTTGGCTCCACAGATACATATATCTAATACTGTTTTCTCCACGTCCACCTGTGACATCAAGCACAGGAAGTTTGGCACAATGGACAGGATACAGATGCAATCTTTTCCTGTTTCATTCATCCTTGTTGTGAAAGCACAATGCTCATGGAGCTCTTTCTGATTCTGCGAATTTACTTTTATATCATACGTAGATTTAATTGGCGTGCATCGGTTTTTATAGAAAAAGCCACGTTCGTTGGATAGCAATGCGTAATTTAAGTATACAGAGAAATACCCGTTATAGATAAGCTTGGTATTATTCCTAACATAAAGGACTGCTCTGAGAAGATCGTGTCATCTTACAGAAGGCTGCTGGCTGTGTCCCCACCCACCGCTTGCCAATCACTCTTAAAGGCCACGTCTCAAAGTTTTTCACATCCAGAGACTTACAGCTCAAACATTTCATCCCTGAACGCGAGCAGGAGGTAAGACCCGCTTTAAGAACACGTAGCGTCTGCTATAGACACACAGTGCCACATTAATATATGTATTTATCGGGTGACTCTACAATGATCTGTTTATGACTCTTTCTAGAAGTCACTAACGTTACTAAAGAGATGGTTGTGAACACGGGGCAGCCGAAGCTCCTCTATCTTAGTGGAAGTCTGATGTTTGTGTGGACCTAAGTTTTTATGCAGTTTTGGGCATCACTGCGTGCGTTTCTGGAGTCATATGATGATGGTGTCTAGTAATGTTGTCTGTCTAGTCAGCTCACTAGGTTTAGGATTATACACGCTGTACATTGTCGTGACGGCCTTGGGCTGAAAAGTCGCTTTTCTACATTTTTAAGAAATATTTGGTACCAGGTGGATCAGCTTAAAGGAGCACACAAATCAAATCCGATCATGTTACTCATTTATCACAGCACGTTTCCCACCTGTTTCTCTAGTCAGGTGTGCAACGATCTTAAAGCGACAGTTCACCAAGAACGTGATACTTTCATTGCAAATATTACTCGTGATGATGATGATGATGCTTCAAATTGGTATGATACTGGTGTTTACTTATTTAGAAACACGCTAAATTGTTGTATGTCGTGTGAAATCTTTACCGATTTTTGTAACCATCCAAAAGCTTTATGTGCGAAACAATCCAAATGTATTAATATGGCAGACGAGAGCGAAAACTGTGTTTGTCAATTGTTTGTTTGTTTTCTGCCGTAAACAGAGCTATTATATTGCCCTTTTAAAGTAGCCTACAAGTCGCATGGACAACCTATTATAATTCCGTTACGCTATTGAGTTTCACGAAATAAGTAAAGTATTACAGGCTTGGAATGGGTTTTAAGGTAAACTGTCCCTTTAAAAAGCCTGCATGTTTTGAGTGCTCAGGAGCATTATCGTTGTGCACATTGCGTTGTTTTCAGAGGGAAGTTTTCCGTTGGTACAGTGTGCATTGCCTTTCCATTTCCATTTGCATTTCATTTAATATCTGTGCGTGCAATATCTGTTCAAAGGCCTGCTGATTTGATGTGGATAACTCGATCTTTTAGCTCAGCTGGGGAGAGTTTTCTGTTGCGTGTAGAGAAGTGTTTTCTTGTTTTATTATTGGATTTCTGTGTGGTTTTGTCAGCTGTAATAGGACATTGCCTGCCATCTGCTGGTTAGAGTTAGAAAATTATGATTCTAAATGAGTGAAGTGACGTGGAGCTCTAAAGAGAGCCTGAGGTGTGTGATAAGCGTGATTGAGCACTGCATCAGTATGCTGCTCGTAACAGATTTGATTTATGAGGGTCAAGGTACTATTCTAATAAACTGATTATAATTTAACTTAATCTACTTCCCGAAGCGCTTTTGTACTTTTATTTGGCTCTGGGTAAGTTCCTGTCAGTTCTTGGTAGGTGGTAAAGGTGAATTAATTCCCTTGATTGTAAAAAAATACAATCTCTTTTTTTTTTTTTTTTTTGCATCATAAATCGGCCCCACACAATTGTCCACTTTTTATTTGGGACCGATTTATGATGCAAAATACAGTCAAGACAATTGTCATATTTTAGAGAGACGTCACTTTAAGATTTTTGGGATTGTTCATGTTAAGAAGTTTTGTGACATGTTTGTTTACCAGTTTTTATTGTACGTTTATGTTGTATGTGCATTTTATTTATTTATTTGTTTTACATGGTTTTTGCCATGCAAATAGCCCAAGATAAAAATATCATCATCTACTATTATATACCAGTCCTGTCAAATGATTCATCGCGATTACTCTCATCCAAAATAAGATTTTGCTGTGTGTGTCTATAATTTTGTATACATGCATAATAAATCTACATAGTACACGTATGTTTATTTTGGATGTGATTGATCACGTTTGACAACACTGATTAAAACTAATATAATGCTTTAGGGCAGGGGGGCCCATTCCTGGTCCTAGCGATCGTATGTCCTGCGCTCCAACTCTAATCAAACACACCTGATTAGAACTTTGCAGGACATAAGATCGCCAGGAGCAACCCCAGCTTTAGGGTGTGCTTGAATCAGCCACTGAAGTATGCCTGTGCTTGCTCTCGCAGGTGAATAAAGCAGGCAGTATGCTGCGGTGGAGAGTGTCGAAGCCCACTGTGCTGAGTCTGGTGTTAATCCAGGCGGCTGCAGTGATGCTTCTGTACGGCTGGTACAACCGTCCTCCGTCTCCCAACACGGCTGCATCCGAGGGCAAAGTACATGTGCTGCTGCTGTCCTCCTGGAGGTCCGGCTCCTCGTTCCTGGGCCAGGTGTTTAACCAGCACCCAGACGTCTTTTACCTGATGGAGCCTGGCTGGCACGTGTGGACCTCTATACCCCAGGCCGGCGCACGAAACCTGAGGATGGCGGTGCGCGACTTGATCCGCAGCGTCTTTCAGTGCGACATGTCGGTGATGGACTCGTACATGCCTCAGCCGCGCAACGTCTCCAACCTGTTCATGTGGAGCCACAGCCGCGCGCTCTGCTCTCCTCCTGCTTGTTTCCTCACAGCGCGTGACGAGATTAGCAAAGAGCAGGACTGCAAGCAGCACTGCGACACGCGAGGCTTGAAGCTCGCCGAGGCGGCGTGTCGGACCTACAGCCACGTGGTGCTAAAAGAGGTGCGCTTCTTCGAGCTAGAGTCGCTGTATCCGCTGTTGCGTGACCCGAGCTTGGATCTGCGCATCATCCATCTGGTTCGCGACCCTCGTGCGGTTCTTCGCTCCCGCGAGCAATCGGTTAAAGCTTTGGTCAAAGACAGCGCTATCGTCCTTGAGCAGGCTAATGTCCCAGAAACGGAGAAGTCTTATAAGGTCTTTCAGGAGATTTGTCGCAGCCATGTGCGGATTTATGAAACCGCCACCCTAAAACCGCCCGATTTCTTAAAGGGGCGCTATAAAATGGTGCGTTACGAGGACCTCGTTCGCAACACGCTGGCAGAGATCGAAGCCATGTACGACTTCGTGGGTCTGGAGATGACGGAGGGTCTGCAGGAGTGGATCTACCGCATCACGCATGGGAAGGGCAAGGGAACGAAGAAGGAGGCCTTTAAGATCACCTCGCGAAACGCTGAGGACGTCTCTTTGGCATGGCGCACCACCTTACCTTTTGAGAAGGTTCATCACATCCAGGAGGTCTGCAAAGGAGCCATGACTCTGCTGGGATATAAGACCGTGGACAGCGAGAAGGAGCAGAAGATGCTGGATTTAGACGTGCTTGTCCCGCGAGAGCGCTATCAGTTCAGCTGGCTGCCCTCCAAAACCACAACCGCAAAAGTGTAGAAAGCCTAAAGATTTTAAGTACTGTGGCATTCGCCCTTCCGTTTTATTCTCATACAAAAGAGCAGTCAAATCTGAGTATCCCATTGACCTGCAGAGAACGGGACGCTCGTCTGTTAAATGGGACGGTAGAGCAATGAAGCGCTGTTCTCTTCCTTAACACAGCTTTTAACAATGGATGCTGTTTTTGAATTATTTTTGAAATTATGGTCCAATAATGAACTTCAAGATGTATTTATTGACACAGAAACTAGTATGGTGTTTTTGTTTACGAAAAGAACATTGCATTTCAAATTGACGTTGTAGATGTGGGTTGAATCCGAATCGGAGTGACGGTTACGCATTGGAAAAACACTGGAGGGGAACGGGTTAAAACGATGCAGTAAGAAAATGTAATGTGCCTTTTGAATCTTAGATTAGGAACCGTTTCTGAGGGACCACGTTATTTGGTGGAATAATGTTTTTATTAACCATATGAAGCTAAACATAGATGTTCAAGTGGACAGTGGTGGAGAAATTGCCATGATTAGCACTTTTGAAGCATAAATTTGATTTAACAATAGATCTACATAATATGAACATATGCAGTTCATAGAGGACATATTGCCTTAGCCCTACAATTACAGCATGAAATATTATGTAAACCTATAAACTTTGAAAATACAAGTGTATCCCCTGGTTTTACAGACAAGGCTTAAGCCTAGTCCCAGACTAAAATGTAAGCCTGAGCTCTTTCAGCTAAAAGAAACCCAGAAATGGTGATTGATCATAAAATAGATCAATGCCTTTGTTTTGTCTCAACGTGGACACCAATGAGTTGGACTCATGGGAAAAGTAGATTTTTCTCTAATCTACACTGAGAGATAAAGTCTTGGAATTTTTTAAATGGAAACTCAAATTAACTTTGTTGTTTTATTATTATTATTATTTTTTTAAATTTATGTCTTTAAGAGACTATTTTCTGCCACCGGGTAGGCTCCGCCCACAAAAACACGTCAACACTGTTTGCAAACACAAAATTGGTCGGTGGGATGGTGTATATCACAAAAATGCCATTCAGTTCTCTACAGATTTACACCGACTCTGACCGCTTGAAGATGAATATCAATGTTGTTGTGACGAAAGTAGTTCCTGCTCCCAGAGACCCACTGTCCCACAGAGTTTGGTTACAAACCCAATCAAACACACCTGAAGCAGCTCACCAAGCGCCCCCGGAGCAGGACTCTAGACCTGGGAAGTAGTTCATGTTTGATTGTATGTGTAGATGTTATGCTGGAGTTTTGTTAGCTTTAGAGCTGGGGCCTTTTTCATGAAACAAGTTAACCAAATAAGGCAGGCATTCTGATTTACTTAACACAAATAAACTGATACAAATCTAAAGAATCTGGCTTATTTGATAAACTTGTTTTATTAAACGGCCCTAGTTGTCCATGTTCTTGCTGAATTTAGATTTGAATAAGACTTGGAACAAGAAAAAAAAATAGTTCCAGCAATCATAAATGTGATTGGGTGTTTTTTTTCTCTTTTAAAGTCACCCTTCCTGTAAGATGCTGTGAAGGCACTTTGCTTTACTGAACAAATGAAGAAAGACATGCATACAGCAGTAGATTAATAGGTGCAAGAGTCAAGAATAGTGCAGATTCAACGCACATAAAAAGATCTAATTGCCTAAACAGTTCCCCCTAATGATTCTAGAAGCAGGATTTCAGAGTATACAGCTCTAAAAAAAGTGGTGCTGTCAAACAATGTGATTAATTACATCCAAAATTTTTGTTTACATAATGTGTACAGTGTACATTTGTTTATATAAATACACAAGCATGTATATATTTTTTTAAAATGTTATGTTTATATATTAAATATTTATATAAATACAAATAAATATATACTTGTAAATATTTTCAAAATATATGGTTTATGACTGTCTTTATATTTATATATATATTTATATAATGCGTAATAAACAGGACTCACACACATTATGTAAACAAAAATCCAAAATATACGTGTGATTAATCTGACAGCACTACTAAAAACATTTAAAAAAATAAAATAAAATAAAAAATAATATAATCTGCACCGAATGTACAATAAGTAAAAAATTATATAGTATATCCGCCATTGAAATGATATAATTTCAAATTAAATAAGAATTATTCAGGTTGTTCTCTATGGGTGCATTTTTGTTAGGGAAAAAAATCTGGGTGAATAACTTGCAAAAAATAAAAAAAAATTTAACAACAAAAATAATTTTATTGTTGAACAATAATGTAAAACTGATTGAACATGTTGGTTATGGGAATCTAGGAATAGGTCTTAAGAAGACTGTTAAACAGCCTAAAGTTTGGGTTAACTATATTACTCGTTATTACTCATAAGGGCAAAAAGTGTTGTTGCTGCCAGATTACAGATCAAGAAATGCGTATGCAGTCTATCTTTGCATGAGGACAAAAGTCAAACTTTTCTTCCTCTGTTGAGTTACTCAATTATGGTTACATGTGGCACTGCCCTGTTTTCAAAATACATGCCGATTCATCTTAACACTGTTTGACTTCGAATGTGAATTTATGTTGTTTTGAGGATATTTCATTATTGTACCTGAAAGCAAAGCAGAGATGCTTATTTTAAAATATCTATCAAACTGCTTGAGCAGAGAGTTCTCTTGAAGTTCAGTGTTAGTTAAATCAACCTTAGGGTACGCTAATGTTCTGATTATATCCATTAGAAATGAAATGAACAGACTTCTGTCGTCCATGTGTTTATCTGCTCTTAAATATTTAAATACTTCAGTGATTTTAAGATGAAATGAATCGGAGGCTAGATTAAAAAAATGTATTTGTTTATTAACGTGATTTTAAAAAATTACACGCTCAAAGCTTTGAAAAGTGAAAATGTATATTTTGATTAAAGAGTGAAGGTTTTGCTGTAGATCTTTCTTTTTTTTATGATGCCAAATTAATATTTTTCTATGCCAGGTGTGCTAGATGTGAAAGAGGTGTTGATTTAGTGTTGTGCAAACACTGCTTTATGATCTTATGACTTGTTTGATTTCGCTTCACCCGGGCGTCAGATGTTCTGCAGGACTGTGTGTGCTACTTTGTTTGTCATTTGCATAAAAGACTTTCTTTATTCTTTGTATCTGTTCTGTAGAATTTGGAAGTTGAAACCTGATGTGATCAATTGTAAACTTTTTTTAACAGTGATCGAATCTTTTGTAATGTTAATCAAGGTATTGCTGTTTTATGAGGTAATGTTTGATTTCAACAGAAGCTGGTATTTTATGGTGCATTGTTTGAATCACATTGATTTATATTCAACACATCATGTCAAGCAGTGCCTTGAAGCAGTTCTAGTGTACATGAAGATCAAGAGTGTCTTGTGTGACTCTAGAGAGTATATTTTGTTAATGTTAGGACAGAAGTCTGATAATGCATCCATAACAATCTATTCTGTTTTTAAAACCAGGGAGATTTTAGAAGTAATATCATGGTACACATTTAGCTCATCAGTATTTATGCTTGTCTTCTCTTGGTTTATAATTAATGTTGGTCTTTTGGTTGTTTTGAGACATTTTGCCTCATTAATACTTTGCCTAAATGCGTCTGTGATCAATGTGGAGTAAACCTTTTTAGATACCTCACTTTTTTTGTTTTTTCACAACTGATGATTAAAACTATGCTGTACTAATAAAAGATTTTATCTCTCTACAATAGTGCAATATTGTTTTATACCCAGTGTATTATTATATACAAAAACAAAACTCAAGCCCTCACAGAAAGTGTTGCATTTCTGCAAAGGATCATGTCCTCAAGTTTCCCAAAAAAGGTTTTGTCATTATCAGAAATAGCAGTCAGCGTGTTGTTTCCAGCAGCTGTTTTAAGACCTACAGTGCATCTTATCTTCAGGAACTACTCCAGGGGCTCGTTCTTCGTACCTCGCTAACTCAGTTAGCTGGATTTGATTGTTGTGGATTTGTCCTGATCTTGGAT
>JAUCNO010000585.1:9801730-9814351 GCA_032353835.1 Enteromius viviparus | reverse complement strand
AATTAAGCATTAGTTGAGCAAAAACACACTAGTAATTAATCATTAACCTAACATTTTAATAATTAATTACTAGTGTGTTTTGCTCAACTAATGCTTAACCATTAATTAATGCTTAACTAATGCATTATTTTGGACCCCTATTCTGAAGTGTTACCTATAATTAAAATTCCAATATTTCTTGAATTATCAAGTGTGTTAAGACCCAAAACCTAAAAGAGTATTAAGATAACTTTGAATTACAGGCCTGCAAACTTTAGAAAAGGAAATAAAAAAAACCTTGAAGTTTCCTCATTTCTGAATGAACACCATTGGCACGTAATGCAACATAGACAGCAGATTTGACTCATTTCTGTGTTAAAATTACATTATGAGGCATATGATGAATTGGGATTGGGCCTTAATATTTTGGCTTTGCATAAATGTTCATCTTTCTTTAGAAGAATATTACCAAAATGAAAAATTGTGACGCGGGTAGTGGTTGAGTCGACACGGAATAACTCTTCTGCAATCTAGAAATGTCTTAGCAACGAGAACAAGCCTGAATAAACACACTCTGACCTGTGAAGAATGAAGTTGTGATGTAAATATGCCAGTCCTTTAAGCAGCTGAAGAACTATACACTTCACCTGTGCAAAGCAAACAAAACAATACAATAACATGAATGATAGTAATATATCCTTCCCATTGAATTAAATGCATTATAAATATATATTGTGCTGATGACTATTAACAAAGTGTTGGAACAATACAGAAAAACTAAACCAGGCCTTCTGTAATACAGATGAATCTGGAACATGTTTTTTCCACGCTAATACTTAAGAACCAGGTTTCCCAACTATCAGTTGCCAAGAGGTAACCAGTCTTATGTCTTATGTACTGTTTTTCTGTCTGTCTGCTCCAAAAAATAGCACAATCACAATCTATTTTGATTCTGATTTATGAAACATGATTTCAGACTGAATATGAGGGCACTGATCAAACACACCTGAGCTTCAGAGAACGGCGACTGCATGTTTTCCAGCAAACTGGCCAGATCCTGCTCACAGTAACTCATCACCAGAAAGAGGCTGACATTAAAAATAACAAGGTAAGACTTTATCATACATTATATCTGTGAACACACATTTCTTCAGTCACCTCTCCAAATGGCTTCCCACCACCACTTCTTTCAGCTCCACGATGTTTGGGTGTCTCAGTCTGATCAGCAGGTTAATTTCCCTCAAACTGCTGATTGGAATCCCTAAACACAGATAGAGCAGCATTAAGAAAAACCGTGACTTGTGTGCCACATTGCAAATCGTTATTTTTTTTTTTTGTGCAAACACATTTAATATATAAACAATTCTTGCCTTTAGTCTCGACTGTCTACGTGTTCACTCACACTTCCATATTAAATCCTTTTCCTTATGTTAACACTTTCCAACACCAAAGCGTTTCCAGCTGGCAGTTACCCACACATCTTGATCCCGGAGGATTAGTTAATTATATCAAATGTTCCATTTATACTGAAAATACTTGGAAAAGCAGCGACATTCAACTGAAACGGCTTCCAGTCAGGGTTCAGGCCTTAATATAGTACAGTGGCTGTGCTTTTTAAAGTTGCAAATGACCTGCTCTCATCATCTTCTAGTAGCCTAATGCCACAACGTTTTGTCTTGAGAAATATGCTGGCACAATGTCCACCTACATGATCACTACCAGCTTGTTTGAGCTAACGAAGAAATGTCAGACCAAGCAAGTTAAGCATGGAGTGCCACAAGGATCGGTATTAGGTCCTTTGCTTTTTTACTGCATGTGCTTATACTGAGGGAGATTATCAATAAACTTGGAATGAGTTAAAAACATGTGATGGTAGAATATAATAATTAGTCATGGAGATGGGGTACCATCTTAAAATAATGATTTACAAAGCCGCAAATGGCCTCGCTTAGCAGTTCTTATGCAGTGCATCTTTCATTATATAATCCTCGTAATCACTACAGGTGCAAAATTCCGGCTTACTGATACCGCCTCGGTCAGTACCACTTCCCTCACTAAATACTGATGTCACAAGCATAGCTAAACAAATACTTTTCTGCACCCCACGTGTAACCATTTGAAGGAAAAACTGCTGCAATTCCCAACGTCAAGTCAAGTCATCATCATTTACATGATATTATTCATCCAACTGGCCCAATGTCTGCTTAATCTGTAAAACCGACCCAAAAATATTGATTTAAATAGTGTATAGCCAGTTTTTTGTTGCTTGTCACGGTCACCTCTGGCCTGCTCAATGAGGGATTAAAAGACTACCGCAGCTCCCTGATAAAAATACTTCAACCTCTAATCTTATACCAAGAAATTACTTATTTTCTATTACAGTAACGAGAGATATCACGTAGTAATACATTCTGTAAAGCTGCGTTATTGTCAAAAGAAAAATAAACCTGATTGACTTGAGTACACGTCAGAGCCTTTTTTCTATGTGGACAAAATTACTTTTAGATGGATGCAATTTTATCTTTACCGGACGGGAAGAAAGCAATTGTCAGAGTGACAAACATGTCTGCTTTCTGTTTTAAGATTCAACTGACCATCTTTCTCTTTATCCATCCGCACTTTCTTCAGGGCAACAATTTCATGTGTCCTTGTGTCACGTGCTCGGTCTGTAAATCACAAATCAACAAATCAATCAATCAAGAAATGTAAAAAAACAAAAAACAAAAACCATCACAGGAATTCTAATGATGTTCCTTACAAATACCATTACAAGTCATCATCTTTTGACCATTAAAAATGGTTTTGGGACATAGCCCATTATTATTTATCGGTTTTAACAAATCACAGATAATAAGCGCAGAGTTACATTATAACCAGAAACCCGTCACAACTTCTGATGGTAGTTTCTGTTTCTTTGTTTTTAGCAGGATTGTCAGGCAGCACCACTGTTTTTTTTATGCACGACAGATTACGGATATAATGATATTTGAATGAATATGTGATAATTGATATATTTGGTGATTATCATCAGTCTGAGACTCACACACGATTCCGTAAGTTCCTTCTCCAATCCGGTTCATCTTCTCAAACTCCTTCACACTCCTGCATTTCCCTAACTACACACATCATGCAGAAACAATAAGTGCTTATGTACCTCTTGTTTTTATAATAAAAACAGTTTATGAAACAGCAGGTCTCACCCGTTCTCTGTGCGGTACTACGAACGTGTTATCGGTTTTTAAAGATTTCAGCTTTAACGGCTCTAGATCTGTCTCTGCTGTGTTTTCCATCTCCAGACACTCCACGTTGGTCCGGATCAATGGTTAATGTGCACGCATTACTTTACTGTGCGTTTCCACGTAGAGAAGAGAGCAAAACAAGGAGAAGCGGAAGAGAAACTCCGTGAAAGCTTACAGTCGCTCACTTGAGCGTCCTCATGGACAACTGTCAGCGTTCACTGAGTTTCTCTTCTCGCGCATCATCAAGCGCATCGAAGCAATTTGAAAGGTTTTCACAAATGTAAAACTGACACTAACAAAGCAAATCAGACACACTGAGACTGGATAAAAAAATCTTTTTAACTTTCATTATTTAAATATTATTAGGTTAGCGGTTAGGGTGTGACCTTTAATGTACAGAGCGTGTGTCCACAAAAACAAAGTAACATTCACCCCATGACTAGCAGCTACATAACATTTATTATTTTTTATCATTTTATTTCATACCTGTGTAAATCAGGCTGTGCCCGTGACATTACGACCCCGTCCAACAAACACCGGTCCTCCCATGGGCCGTGACTCTTTATTAGCGTCCGCTATCTTCAGACACATCGGCGGATCCAAGAGGTTTTCTCGAGACGGAGCTGTGATGATGATCAGCGGCACAGCAGCATTATTAGACGATGAAGGTGGTGGGGATAATGAAGATGATGATGATGATGAATCAATGCTAAGAGAGCGCTCTTCTACTGTGGAAATTAAAAAAGTAAAACGTTGGCCTAGTTAAATAATAGTAGCAGTGACATACACTGTACATATTTTTATAGCCTATATATATATATATATATTTAACTAAATTTAAAATATAATTTGTTATTAAGGGTGTATATTAAAAGGAAATAACAACACATGAAAATAAGCCAAGATCACGCAGTATTTGCAGATGTTTAATAACTCAAAGAAAACAAAATGCAAATAATGGAATAACACCCAATTTGCAATTGCAGCTTTCATGCGTGTTAGCATGCTCTCCACCAGTTTGTCACATTGCTGTTGGGTAACTTTACACCACTCTTTTTGCAAAAAAGCAAACAGCTCAGCTTTGCTGGATGGTTTGTGACCATCCATCTTCCTCTTATTGACATTCCAGAGGTTTTCAATTAGGTTCAAATCTGGAGATTGGGCTGGCCATGACAGGGTCTTGATCTGGTGAGCTTCCATCCAGACTTCCAGGCATTGTCTTGTGGAAAAAACAATCCTCCGAGATGCAGAACATCGTCTTAGCAGAAGGAAGCAAATGTTCTTCTAGAACAACCCTGTACTTGGCTTGATTCATGCGCCCTTCACAAAGACAATTCTGTCCAATTCCAGCCTTGCTGAAGCACCCTCAGATCATCACTGACCCTCCTCCATATTTTACAGTGTAGGTTGTAGGCCTCTCCAGGTATCTGTCTAAGCTTAACACGACTGGATGTTGGCCAAAGCTAAAAACTGGACTGGAAAAGATGACCTTACTCCAGTCCACTACAGTCCAATTGCTGTGGTCTTTTGCAAATTTCAGCCTGGCACTTCTTTGTTTTTCATTGATCAAGGGCTTTTTTTCTGGCTTTGCATGACTTCAGCACTGCATGTAGTTACACAGTAAGCCTGTTTCCAACCATTCCTCCCACACACTCCACCCAGTCTCAGTTTGCCACTGTAGCTGAAGGTCACTTGAGGTCAGCCTACGGTTCTTGAGTGACATTCGAATGAGTTTTCGAACCCGTTTCGGCCCTTTTCCAGGCTGTATCTTTGTTGTACCTGTTGCTTGACACTGTTTTTGTGAACTTCCGTCTTTGAAATATTAAGAATAAAAACAACTTGACACTCACTGACTCCTTGTGCCAGTAAAGCTAGAGTTAAGCCCTTTTTTTCTTGACTCAAAACCTTTTCAGTTTTTGGCTTGTTCAGTCGTTTAATTTTTAAATTTTTTTTGAAAGACTTTTTTACCATCCGACTGGTCACACTGCAAGAGGATAGTGTTGATTATTTATTTTTATGCTTTCCCCCGTTGAATTGGATTGGAGGATTGCAAACCAAATTACTACCTCAATAAACAGAGTAAAGTATGTTTGTGTAGAAATTTAACAAAGACGCACATGCTTGTCATACTAAGAGAGATACTGATTTAGAAGTAAATTGCAGTGGTCTCTTACTTTTTTCCAGAGAGATATATATATATATATATATATATATATATATATAATAGAATACAACAACAACAGTGCCACGTTTATTAATTAATTATTATTCATTACTAATTGTTATGAAGTACAAGATGTTACAGTCCATAACAATATAATAATTTATTAAAAGTGTCTTGAAAATCATCATGACTTCTTGTGTCAGTGTATTTATTAATCTATCAATGTGCGATCCTATTTTTATTTTGCTTATAAAAGCTCTAAAAAGTTACTTAATTCTACAACATTATTATAATTATTATTATTATTATTTTTTTTTAGAAAAGTGTTGCTCTGTAGAAAACTCTGTGACCATACAAAATTTTGTTTTACAAAACCATATACCAATTTAAATTGGTGGCATTATCTCTCAGAACTGTATAAGTTTAAGATCTGAAGCACTGGAAAGTATCTGTGCTCTCTCTGAGAAAATATTTTAATACAACAAGAGTGTTTTTGTAGAACAACTCCACAAAATCAAAAAGAAGACATCATTGATTATCGATCTCACATTGGGTTATTTAAAGGTCTTCATGTTTTCATTAGTGTCATGTGCTCTTAGCATTTATGCCAGCAAGTAGACACCATTTATAAAAATCTCCCATATATATAGGCTATATAGAAACCTGATTCACTATAATGTAAATGACAATATATATTACTATATATATTTTTATATACATATTTTACACAACGTTAGATTTCCATTTACTTTATTCTGTGACGTGTTTCTGGAGTTGTTTGGCTTTTCTTTAATAACACTGAAGTGCACTCTCCTTTAAATTGGATTACAGGGAAGTTTACGTCAGAAGAAAAAACATTATAGATTAACCTAATTAATCCGGCACAGCACGACCGAGAGACAATCTGACAACCTTTCACAGTACTCTAGTTGAAATGGAGTTCATAGTCGTATATTAATACTTTCGTAATTTCTAAATGTAAGTGTTAAATTATTCTTACCGCTACCTCTGGTTTCTTAGAGCCATAAAGCCGATAAAGTGAGAATAATGTTACCTGGGAGAACCTGCTTTCTCGGAGCAGAGCCCATTCCCCATCACGCGCTGAAGGGAATCTCTCCGGGACGAATTTGTTGCTCCATCTGAATAATATTTCTCTTCTGAGCTGATGATGGGCTCACAGTCCTGATCCACTCAGACTGCAGCAGGGATTCCCCATCTAACCACTTCACCGGGTCTCCGATGAACTGTTTTTTTGTTTGTTTGTTTGTTAGTTTTGTTTTTAAATAGACTTCTATGAATGAATCGGTTCTTATTCGTACTCAGGCATTTGGCTCCGTTAAAGCTTATCTAACGTGCATTTTCCCCGAAACCTAGGCTAGGGACTCAGTCTCCTGCAGTAGGCGGTACTTGATCTGCACCGCGCACAGCACCGCTACTGAGCCTCACCAGTGTAGTCCGATTCCCCAAAAAATGACTCGAATGAGCCGGTTCTTTTTTAATGAATCACACCGGCGCAACTAGTATTGTATGGTTCACAAATGAATGACTCGTTTATTTTACTGAATCAAACACGGACAGCCCACTGTTTTGTGTACTATTTCAGTGTATTTATCACATAATATTATAACTCTTAATGAATTGTGATTTTTCATAACGCATGCAGTTCGCACAGCTTCACTGAAAACCACACACTGTTCTTTGATGGAGGTTTATTCATTCAATCAGAGCTTAACATGGTAACAGTTTGTCAGTGTACTAGTTACATAATAGTTTACTAATTAAGTAATTTAATTACAAAATAAATGTAACTTTATATCTGTTACAGATACTGAGAATTGAAAATGTAATTATGCAAGTGTGTGTCCTCAAAACCACACACACACGTTTAATTGCTTTCTATCAAAACCTGCACCAGGATATCTTACTCTGTAACTGTTCTACGTAGGCCTATTATATATGACTATTCTTATTATGGCTGTGCTCTAAATTATTTTGATCTTAATTTAAGTGATGAAGGATTCTGAAAGTCTGGCAGTAATCAGTGTTGAGTACAGTGCATGCTTTAAAATGATTATAAGTTGAAAATATTGATTAGAAATTTTTAAAAGCAATCGCAATTTTGAGATAATGTGAGAATGTTGTCAGTTACATTGCTTTAGTTTTTTAAAACTACTTTTTCCATTTAAATATGATAACTTGATCATCTAACACTTAATCTCTATATTATAAATCTATTTGATGTATTTGTTAACTTGACCCACGAACATGTGCATTCTCTATTCATTTAACTGCTGGTTTTCTTAAAAATAGCACTACAGGACATTATTGCTCTTTTGCAGGTTTTGATTGCTTCTATAATCCTAATATTTACTTTGGATAAAATGATTTACTAAATGACTAAATGTAGTTTAACTTGCAATCTGTAATCTATTCCGTTTCCAAACAAAGTAACCTTCCCAACACTGAGTACACAACACTGCTCTTTGAGCACTAGATGGCAGAAAATATTTCTCTACAGTTTGTATGGATAGCTTCAGGTACTGACTGATACTATTGCTTTACAACATGCTCATTGCTGACTCTTTATATCTCTTCTTTATTTCATTGATACTTTTTTTAAAATTCAACTCAGTTTTTTTTTTTTTAATTTGCTGAAGCCTATGAATGATGATATTCCACACTTAAGTTGCCTACCATCTTGTCTTTCAGATTACAGATTGTTTATTTTGTAATTTCTGAAATTTCAATGCCCAGATGACAAAGAAACTCTGTTGCATCATCTGTGTTAAGGTATTTTAAATCTGCTGCTTATTAATAGTTAGTAATTAGGTAGTTGTTAAGTTTTATTTACTGGGTAGAATATATATATATATATACACACACACACAGTGAGGTCAATATTTGATCACTCTGTGAAACACTGTGAAA
Organism: Enteromius viviparus; assembly: GCA_032353835.1. Classification (NCBI taxonomy): domain Eukaryota; kingdom Metazoa; phylum Chordata; class Actinopteri; order Cypriniformes; family Cyprinidae; genus Enteromius; species Enteromius viviparus. Next base: position 9,806,041 of record JAUCNO010000585.1, on the reverse strand, counting down.
GGCAGAATCTAAAAAGAACAATCCAGAAATCAAATTGTATGATTGTATGATAATTCAACAATTTGTCTCCTCTGCATCACCCTATAGCAATATGCAGAGTATCTACACTATATTGCCAAAAGTATTTCCTCACTCCTAAATATTCCACAGTCAACTGTAAGCTGTATAATAAGAATGAGGAAGCATTTGGGAACGATAACGACTCTGCACTAATGAAGTGGTAGGTATGGGTCAGCGGATGCAGGGTCAGACGCATTGTACAAAGATGCGACAACTTTCTGTAGAGCCAATTGCTACAGACCTCCAAACTTCATGAGACCTTCAGATTATCTTAAGAACAGTGCGCAAAGAGCTTTATGGAATCGCTTTCCATGCATCCAAGCCATACATCATCAAGTGCAATGCAACTTGTTGGATGCAGTGGTGCAAAGCACACCTCCACCGAAAAAGTTTGGAGCTCTCCCCTTCCTCTTCCAACATGACTGTTCACCAGTGCACAAAGAAAGGTCCATAAAGACACAGATGACAGAGTCACAGGAGGTTACAAAAGAGGCGATGCAAGTGAGTTAACGTAGAGTTAATAAAACATTTGCACAAATCACATGAGTTTCTGATTCTGCCTTGCAAATTAATGTCCCTTTTACCATCGTGACCCTTGCTACATGCTCTAATGCATGAGATGAAATGCTATAATTATTTGAAAAACAATCATTTCAATAAGTGTTCTAGTAGCTTCGTAAAATTACGGTTGAACCACTGATGTCACATGGATAAATTTAATGTTCATGTAAGGACCCTTGCTGTCTATGGAGGGACAGAGAGCTCTCAAAATGCATCCAAAATACCTTAATTTCAGAAGATATAAAAAGGTCTCACGGGTTTGGAACAACATGAGGCTGGGTAATTAATGCAATAATTTACATGAAACAGGACAGAGCAGCCATTCAGTTCTGCCAAGTGTCAAACTCAGACCTGCAGAGTTTACTTTCAACCCTGCTACAACACACAAATCATGTAGTTTTGAATGAAGCCTGAAGGATGTGATGAGCTGGATCAGGTGTGTGTTTAATGAGGGTTGGAGAGAAACTCTGCAGGGAACTGAGTTTGACACCTCTTAATAACGTGAGATCTAGCCCCTGGAATATGAACTCCACCAGAGTGAATCCAGGCAAAATGTAGCTATATTTTACCCCCTTGGAGAGCAGTCAAAATGTGATTGGACTAGTTTCAAGTAGCAATTGGGCATGTTTTATTGAAACCTGGCAACCCAGCAGCCATCACCTGTCTAGACCTCATTAACCAGCGGTACATGTCATGTTTCTCTCTCTGCAAAGCCATAACCAATTCCATGCTGTCACAAATCATCTCATAGCCGAAGAATGAAGACTGCTAATTCATTTATTTATTCATCCTGAGTACCATTATGCCACTCAGGAATCTGCAGCACTGATAAGCTGCTTATCCGTCTCATGAGTGCTATTATATAAAACGCAGGACAGAACTGCTGTGGTCAAAGCGGTTTGCATTTCATTACTTGTTGGCATGACAACTAACCACGATGACACATGGGGTTATAGAGGAAAGGAGAGGTCTTTAGAAACAGGGTTGTTTGCCTGTGGAGATTTTTGTGAAGTGGTGACATCATTTAGCCACTGAAGCACCCTTCTCATGCCGTATGAAGAATGAAGAGTTTTAAAGAGTGAAACACTCAGTGTGCTTAATAATGATGAAGCAAGTAAATAGTTTTTTTTTTTCAGTTTTAGCTGTCATAATCATCACCCGCAGTATGTGTGCTTTTCCCGTCTGTGTTATAATCTCAAACTGTCCTATTTCTACTGTACGTTTCCATTTAGTTGCTTAGCAACAATGCACTGCCAGAGGAAGGTCTGGGGATAAGAATTACTGGTTCATTTGAAAAAGGACATTTCATATAGAAATGATACAATATTGACATTTTAAGTCAAATAACTTGACTTAAAAACAGTTAGATAAATAAAAATACATTTAAAGCTTTAAATGCATTCATTGAAATTTATTGCAAATCCATAAAACCCCAAAATTGTGAAAAGTTTCCTCAAAATAAGTGTAATCTTTTTAAAGCTTTTTATGTATTTGTACATTAAAAAAAAAGTTAAAGGGTGGAAATACTTGTCTTTGCTGAAGTGGACACAGTTTCTAAATCTTGCAGTTTCTGTCACATGTTGTGTAACTCAAAAGAAAACCAGCTTTTGTTTATTTCACTGCACAGTATCCAACAAGTCCAACATACAAGGCAGGGGTCGGTAACCAAGAAAACACAGAAAAACAGAAACAGGAAACACTTTACACAAGGAAACCGCAATGCTTGTCGGAACAATTCTTTAGATACACATGATAATGAGAGATCGAGATGAAGGAGGAGGAGCTAATCAAAAACCATAGTGACAAACAAGGGGGCAGAGACACAAGGGAACCCACATTTTCACCATAAAAGTCCACAACTGACTAGACAGGTGAACCCAGGCAGTCCAGGGTGGAGTGCCCTCGAGCTCCATCAGAATGAGGGTTCAACATCCCCTGTTGCCATGGTAGGGTAGGATAAGGACTCCATAACTACTCCGTAGGATAGCTTCCATAACCATGACAGGTCAGGACAAGAATTTGACGATGGTCTCTGTGGCCATGACAGGGGAGGATGAGGACTTAGAAATGGCTTCCATAGCCATGACAGGGAAAGGCGAGGGTTATTTGGTGGCCCTTCTGGCCATGGCAGGGCAGGACGAGGAATTAGAAAAGGGTTCTATGACCGTGGCAAAGCAAATCGAAGTTCGAACGGGATGTGACAAGGGCTCAGAAGTGGCCACCATAACCATGGCAGGACAAGGCGAGGGCATCTCTGGGAGTTGTGCAGACACTGGCGGCACCTCCGGGGCTCTACAACATCAGCTGTCACTTCCAGGGTCAGTGCAGCCACCGACAGAACCTCCAGAGGGTCTACAGCTTTAGCCAAAACCTCTGGACCTGAGCCGACACTACTAGTGATTCTTTGGTGGATTTGGGAACACACATGACACGGGCTTGTGGGTAGATGGGGCCTCTGGAGCACACACACACACAAAATGGTGACGATCATGACTGGAAGCACTGGGGAGATAGGGGCAGTCCCTAAGATAGTTTGTGCAGAAAGCCTGGGAACACCAGCAGCCCTCACTGATGTCAATGGGGGATCCACCAAACTGGATATGAGCCTCATATGCCCTGGAAAAGCCCTGGCTGCTGACTGATTCTGCTTCTGGCTGAAGGGTTGGGTGTGGCAGCCATCTTGTGCAGAGGCTCAGGGGTCAACGGTCATCTTGTGCAGAGGTTTAGGGGTCAACGGTCATCTTGTGCAGAGGCTCAGGGGTCAACGGTCATCTTGTGCAGAGGCTCAGGAAACTTTCTAGGAAACTTTTACTTATCTTATGTGGATGGGTCTTGGATTGACTTGGCTTGCGAAGACCAGTAATGACTTGATTCGATTCATGACGGTTGACTGTTGCTTGACTGGGTTGACTTGCCTCACGAAGATCAGCTGAAGATTTATATTTACAACTGACTAGACAGGGGAACACAGGCAGTCCGGGGTGGAGTGCCCTCTGATGGAGCTCGAGGGCACTCCAGCTGGCCAACGTAAAAAGTATAGAGTAAGTCTTTAAATGATATGTATTTTTCACATAGGTACGCAATTTTTGCAAAGCTGTTTATAAAGCTCTTGGATGTTGTAACGTTCCCAGCCGGTTATGCCATCTAGCGCCTCTAGAGGACACTACCTTCATGTCAGTTTACTCTGTCCTCTCATTCTTATACCGAACTTAATCTCCCAGAATGCATCTCTCCTTCACAGCTGTTCCTTGTTTGTCTTCAATCCACTACTCATTAACACCTGTATAAATACCAGTCTGCTTTATCCACCCAGTGCGAAGTATTGCGATTGTATTTCAGCTCTGTGCATTTCCTTTCCGTGCTTGTTTCCCTGTGTTTGATTCTGGACTGTTCTTTGTTTCCGTTGTTTAGCCACCCGCCCTGGATTATTTGACTGTGTACCTCGACTATGATTTAAGCCTTACCCTGAACGCACCTGTATGCCAATGTGTGACCCTGATCTGCTTGAATAAACCTCTGCACATGGATCCGCACGCTTTCGACTCTGTCATTACAGATGTAAAGCGAGTCACAATTGGCGCTTTTCCACTGCGTGGTATGACTCGGCACGGCGCGTTACGGCACGGTACGGCTCAGTTCGGCTCGGTTTGCGCTTCCACTGCAGTTTAGTACCGCTTTAGAGTGGGCGGG
>JAUCNO010000585.1:9784740-9796124 GCA_032353835.1 Enteromius viviparus | reverse complement strand
ATTAATAGATTATATGATATCAAGGGGAATGTCTATACTTAAAAATCATGGGTGTTGTGACACTGTTTTTGCTTTTAAATCAACAAATAATAACCCAAAAGGATTGTCTTGATGGTGTCATGCATAAGACTTTTTTTTTCCTGTCCTGGACTCAGTCTTGACTCGGACTCAAACTTTTTTGGAATCTGTCTTGTCTTGGACTCGAACCTCTTTGGACTCGGTCTTGACTTGGACTCAACTAGTCCTGGTCTTGGAGTCGACAAAGGTGGTCTTGACTACAGCCCTGCCATATGAACAGAAGTCTTCGAAGCAGTGATTGATTACGAAGTTGTGTTGGGGGTATCAGATTACTTTTTCAAGTAACGTAATGCATGATAAAGTAAAACATTAATTTTTACTTTACAGGGCTATGTCTTTTTGAAATTCTTGCAGGCACAACTCAAACCTGTAACACCTCAGCTAGCCACTAGATGGCACTCCAGCTCCAAGGTTCCATTATGTGTTTGTTTCGGTTACTATCCCCGGACTCTTATTATGAACTCATGTCTCCTCCCACCTTGTCTGTTGTCTTAACTACTCATGCATTTCTCCACCTCCTAGCCTAACTTTCATGTGTTTATAAGCCCTGTATGTCTTTGTTGTTTTCACGGATCATTGTTTGGAGTTTTCCCCGTGAGCGTTCTATGTTTCCCTGTATTGGCCCGGACTCTTGATCTTTCCTCACCCCACTGGACCCATGCTATGTATTTGGTTTATTCAGCTGTCTTTGCCTTTGATGTTCCTGTTTGCCGGTAAACGACTCTGCTTGTCTTGACTCTGTGTTTACAATAAACAGTCTGCACTTGAATCCGCACACAAAAGTAACGACTTAATTAATTAACTTTCTATTAAAAGTAACTTAGAAACACAATTAGCTAATAATATTGAGTAACTCAATGTAGTAATGCATTACTTTATAAAGCAACTTTCTCGAACACCAATAGGGAGACATGAAAAATGCACAATGTATACTAGACTATATAAACAGTTCCTCCAGTATCCTCCAGTGATCCTCGCTACTCTCACTCTTCTGTTGGAAACTTGTACTACAGATATCTTCCATTAAGCTGTCCAAAGTCTTTGAGCAGCAAAGCAGAGAGCCCCCCCTTTTGTGAAATCATGCCAAACAAGATTTAATGTAGCATTTGAGCCAGATATGATTTTATATGATAAGTATTTTTGCTGGTACACTTGAATCTTAAATGATCTTTGCTTGTGTTGTTAGTAAAATGGTCTGTATAAATATAGATGTTTCACCTCATGCTACAAACCTTTTTTAAATGTGTTTAATGTATTTTTCTCCCCAGTGGAAAAAGGTATCCCTTCCTTTTTTTATTTTGTCACTCTGAATGAGTTGTGTCTGCTTTCATCTTGCTCTAAAAAGGTTATGCTATACGGAAAATAACAGTGGCGTTGCCTAACACACTTTACCTCTTTATGCTTAGTTATCGGTCCAACATCTCTTTCCTCTTTTACACTAAAAATAGCCACTGGTCAGTTTTTCGAGGGCAAGTAAATTTACAGTAGTGTGAATAAAATCAATAAATACAGTAGTGACCATATATTTCCCATAATCCTTTGCTGTTTACAGCGATACTGTTTACACATTTTACAGTATATTAATATATCCAGAAATCGGTTACAGTGTGGTTCTCTGCTTTGCTGCTCGAAGGGTTTTTGATGTGCTGCTGTGGGTTACTGTGAACACCAGGAGCTACTTCAAAGAATCATGGAGCGGTGGCATGGATTATTCATGCGCCTACACCGCTACAATACAAGACATCAACAGTAGAGTTGTATTTTTAGAAAAAAAAGCAATTGCTTGTTTTCATGAAGTAAATTCTTCATGAATTTGCAGTTTATCAGATTTAGCTACCTTTTGTTGTCCCCGGACCACGACCAGGTATGTATGCTTTCACACAGGAGCGTAAAAAAATAAAAAGTATGAAGTATGAAATTGCGTCCCATGTATACATCAAACAGAATTTGGTGAAAACTGTATATAGAGCTGGATATGTTTTGTATAAATATAGAGTAGGCTACTGTGATAAGTTTAATAGAGTTGAATCTAGAAAATGACTGTAATAGAGAAAAGAAAATTCTTACACACTGTGCATCATGGATAAGTCGCTCTTCAGAGCTAACACTGCGCTTCCTTTGATGTAACACTTCATTTCCTAGTCACAACCTGACTCTATCAAACTTTAATGAAACATCCTCATCCCAGCGACAGATTAATCCCTGCACGCTTGAGAATATTCCCACACTGACGTCACACACAGAGAGCGGAAAGTGCTGCTTAATAATTGAAAGATTTTAATTCAGTCAATGACTTTAATTCATTCAAATGTCACAATATACATATTAATTAGTGTTAAGCAATGCATGAGTATTACTTTTTTTTTATTTAACTCCAAGAACAACTAAAGTAAAAAGAGAGATTAAAAGAAGAAAGAATCTGTGATTTTCTGAAGCTTTTAATGATTCAGCTCCGTTTCCTCGCATGGTTTTTGTTTCTCATTCCTCTCCATCTGCACTCCTCAGAGAGGCTGTACGGTTGACAGCTCGATGACTTTCCTGGCTTGTCAGCACGTTTTTTTCCCCCTGACTCTCAAGTTCTTCTCCAACACTTTCAAAAACCCACTTCTCGCCAAAGGCAAAACAGCAAAGCCATCGCTATTACATTTTCAAAGTAGCCTTCCTAACAATCCTCATATCAAGCTTGAACCTGTATTCATGTATGGTGATTTCTGAAGAATAAAAACAAGATCAAGCAGCATCCAAGCTGGATGCAGGAATGCTTATCTAGCATCACTGAAAAGAATGACCAAAAGCATAAAGTTTCAAAAACAAACAAACAAACAGTTATGATGTGTCAGCATATGTGTATTTTTCTCTCAATATGTAATTTAGTATATTTTTTGGTTTCATTGCCACAAGATGGAGCTATGTGTCAGATTATTATGCAAACGCAGTAGTACTAAACAAACCTTTCGAGTCATGCAGGGGCCTGTTCCATAAAACAAGTTTACCAAATAAGCCAGGCTTATGGCATATAGTCTGACTTATTTTTAACCAAATGAACTGGCAATAAGTCAGACTAACTGAAATAAACCTGGCTTATTTGGTAAACCTGTTTTATGGAACAGGACCCTGGTCTAGCAGAACATAATAACAATTCTTGTTTTATTTGGGACATATCACATACGCAAAGCAAAATTATGTTAACTGTACCAAATGGTAGACTTTTTTCTAATGATTTCCATATTTTTTTTATGAATCTTTTACTTCATTACAGAACAATCATCTCAGAGGGTACTTACTATATTTGACTGATATTTGATGTAAAAAGGGACATTTCTGGATCGTGTTGTTCTACAGATTCATGCGTTTGTATACTGTTGTCATATTGTACTTTGGCCCTGTTTTCCTAAAAGAGTTTCATCAGCTTTGTTTATATACATCTCTTACAAAATCTGAAATGCAGGTTGTTTAGATGCATTTTGCTGTATGATTAGGCCGAAATGATTACATTTATGTCAGTGACTGTTAAGTAAATAATGAGATTTTAAAATGAATGTTACATGCTGTTGTAAATGCACATTCAGTTAATCATTTTCATTAGAAATAAATGTATTTATTTAATCAGTTTAATCAGCTGATCGTTCTGTTTCAGGTGACAAAGTGAACTGACTTCAGGAAAGCGCCATGAGCACAGAAAAAGAGCGCAGCGTCCTGAATGATGGTGATGATGAGAAGGAGGTGAAGGATGAGAAGACCGCGGCGAAGGAGGAACTGTCAGAGGAGCAGGAGCTGGAGGAGCTGAGGGCTCAGGTGCTGCAGCTCCTACTTGAGCTGGAAGAAGCTCGAGACACGGCTCAGAAACACGAGGAGGGCTTTCTGGAGCTGCAAGGTCAAACTCCCTCAAAAACACAGCGCTTTCACACCAGTGAATATATATATATTCCTATGCAAGTCTACATATAATTATTTTTGGTAACACTTTATTGTAAAGTGTCCTTTTTACACGTTGCTATTACTTAAGATGCGTATCATATTCACGTGAAAAATGCATATTATACGCACACCAAACATATCAACGCCAAAGTCAATTATGTATCAGTACCACAAGTTTTTGTTTTCATTTGGCGTACTATTTATACACATTTTCCAGAGATTAAATTAGGGTTAGATAATAGTGTAGCACGGTGTCATGAAAAAATATGTTACAGAAGGTTATTTGCCAGAGATATAGTTGAATGTGGTCTGTCCTTGTGTTTAGCTTGTTTTACTCAATGACAGGCCCAGTAAAATAGTTTCTATATATATAGCATTTATAGCTGTTTAATGAGTCACCTGCTGTATCAGACAGACTCCTGGGACTCTGTAATGATCTGGCTGTGCTGTGACAGTGGGCTGTATGTGTGTAACATGACAGGCATGTGAGAGGACAGCTGCACTCAGGGAAGCTTCCAGGCGGGCTGTCCTGACCAGCTCTAGGGCAGCAGATGCCTTTATCCAAACTGGATCATTTCCAGTGAGCACTCGGCTGTTCCCTCTCACTTCTGACTGCAGACAGAGCATTAGAACAGTCTCACTGTCACCATTTCATAATGGAGAGCTTTAAAGTACATTATTTTGAGTTGTGCACTACGTGACTGAATTATCAGGTCTAAAACAGAACATACAGTATAAACTGCTAGAAAATGCTCAAAGTGTGGGTAGAAAACTTTATAAAATCAGCCTGTTCAGTTGAGTTTTGGGATGTTTACGTATTTGATTTTTTTCACTTGCATGTAAATGTCATTCATTTGGAGCCCATAACAGCTTCTCGGGTCACAGAACGTCCCATAATACAAATATTTACATGTAAATAAATGTTAATATTTTCTAAATATATATTGTATGTGTGTCAGGATTGAAGTCTAACAATGTGTGTGTCTTTATATACATATAATAAACATAATACACACACACACACACATAAACATTAAACACACATAAATTGCCAAGCACTAATATATATAACATTTATTTGGACAATAAGTGTCCCAATTAGTGTGGTTTAACAATCACTGCATGTCACTTCTGATTTAGCTTAATTCAAACTAATATATATATATGATTATATTAGATAAAACAATGCTCTTGTTTGTGTGATTTAGCTTGTTATATGTAATTGTGTTAAAATGTTCTACACTCATCTAAAGGATTATTAGGAACACCATACTAATACAGTGTTTGACCCCCTTCCACCTTCAGAACTGCCTTAAATCTACGTGGCATTGATTCAACAATTGGTGCTGAAAGCGTTCTTTAGAAATGTTGGCCCATATTGATAGGATAGCATCTTGCAGTTGATCCACATCCAGGGCACGAAGCTTCCGTTCCGGTTGAGATCTGGTGACTGTGGGGGTTATTTGAGTACAGTGAACTCAATGTCATGTTCAAGAAATCAGTTTGAAATGATTTGAGCTTTGTGACACGGTGCATTATCCTGCTGGAAGTAGCCATCAGAAGATTTTAAATCGTGCCCAATTGGCACTAAGGCACTAAAGTGAGCCACGAAAACATCCCCTCACCAGTACACCACCACCAGCCTGCAAGGCATGATGGATCCATGTTCTCATTCTGTTTATGCCAATTTCTGGCTCTACCATTGTCTCAACAGAAATCGAGACTCATCAGACCAGACAAGATTTTTTTCCAGTCTTCAACTGTCCAATTTTGGTGAGCTTGTGTAAATTGTCACCTCTTTGTAGTGGAGATGAGTGGTACCTGGTGGGTCTTCTGCTGTTGTAGCCCATCTGCCTCAAGGTTATGTGTGGTGTGGCTTCACCTCGGTTATAGAGTGGCTATTTCAGTCAAAGTTGCTCCTCTATCAGCTTGAATCAGTCAGCTCATTCTCCTCTGACCTCGAGCATCAACAAGGCATTTCTCCCACAGGAATACAGTATACTGGATGTTTTTCACTTTTCACACCATTCTCTATAAACCCTAGAAATGGTTGTGCGTAAAAATCCCAGTAACTGAGCAGATTGTAAAATACTCAGACCGGCCTATTGGGCACCAACAACCATGCCACGCACAAAATTGATTAAATCACCAATCTTTCCCATTCTGACATTCAGTTTGGAGTTCAGGAGATTGTCTTGACCAGGACCACACTCCTAAATGAAGCAACTGCCATGTGATTGGGTGATTAGATAACTGCAGAAACTGAACAGGTTTTCCTAATAGTCTTTTAGGTGAGTGTATATTTCAGGCAGCCGTTTCAAATGTTTTTCCGATCTTTGTCCAGGTCTTCTTGAGGAGGAGCGTTTAGCTAGTGCTCATCAGGCCGAGGCCTTCACAAGACAGATTCAGCGTCTGCAAGGTAACAAAGACTCTGAATACTCAAACCCAAGATAAAGTGATGATTATCATTAGATTAGATGACAAAATAACAAAGCATATGCTGTCTATTTGTGAGGAGTAAACTATTTTTTCAAAATATTGGGAAGGAGGGAAATTAAATTTCTACACCTGTCAAAAAAAAAAAAAAGTCATGCATTTCTTATATTGATGTGACAGAACTTAAACATTGGGTAGACTGCAAAAAACTGCTGTAAAAAACTGCAAAATGCTGTTTTTTATTACAACGGTAAAATCCTGTAAAAATGCACTTTTCAGAATGTTTAATTGTTTTCGAGAAAGCAGTCTTCTGCAGTCCTGTGAATTAACATCTTTCATAGTCAACACACAGAGACTGTGTTTTAAATCACACCCTACACCCTCATTCCAAAAATAAGCTAATATTCAAAAAGTCAAGGGTCTAGAAGCTAATACTGATCTGCATCATGGTAGTGTCCAAAAACAGAAGAATATCTACTTAAACTAAGTATATAGTCTATTATTTCGCAAAATGCCCTTCACTAGGCTGCATTTCTCTGGGGAACTGGCTGGTGAGCTGTAAACACTGATGATTTGAGGTAAATGAAACATTAAGGCATGAGATGTTCATTCATGTTTATTTCATGCTATAACTAGTAGTAAGGTAGGTGTTATTATACAGTAAAATGCTGTGCCACAATAAAGACCATCAAAACGCCATTCATCGTCACAATTTCCCCCAAAAATTAAACAAATAAATTGGCAATTTCTTTGGTAAAGTACATGCCGACCTGTAAACGCCTATTTATTTCAGTACGAATATACAGTATATACCGTTACACCACTAATGTGTTATGCTCTCCCGACCCCTGTAGCACAGCTTCGCTCTGTCCAGGAGGAGATGGACAGTCTGGAGGAGGAGAAGGAGAGCGAGCTCCTGGAGGCACAGGAGGAGCTGCGGGTGGCGCAGGAGGAGGTGCTTCTGCAGCAGCAGGCGGCGGAGGAGGCCGCAGCCGAGAGAGAGAATGACATCGCCAGCCTGCAGGAGGAGCTCTGCCGCTTACGGGCTGAAATCTCACGGCTGGAGAACACGGGGCAGGAGTATGAGCTGGAGATCGTCACGCTCCGAGCAGAAATAGAGATGAAGAGCCAGAGCCGTCTGCAGCAGAGGAAGGAGGGTGAGAACACTGTAGAGGATAGGTCACCGTGACATAAAGAGCTCACATAAACAACTGTGTGATTAACATTGTTAACAAATGAACAAAAAAGTAAACTGATTCAAGGTGACAAAGACTAAAAATATATACTTTTTTAATAGGACATTTTTATAGGAAAAATATTGGTCATTTTTGAGCGGGATGCTTATGCTCTAGTCAGAGTCAATGATCTATGATAAGCTTCAGCTAAAAGTGCTATCACCAGACCTGTTTAAAAACAGTAAGCCTCAACTGTTTAACTCTGGGGAGTTGGAAAATAAAACTATTAAAAAAAGTGTTTTTGCTATGTTCAAATAACAACATTATATTTTATTACTTAAAACAATAATGTTCTGCTCTCCGTTCAGCCAGCTGTTCTCGGACAGTGTATTTATGTGGAATTCACACTCACTCTGTGTATTTAATTTCTTTTTTTTTCAACCTGGTCTTAAATGCGAAATTATGCTATTTTCTAATATGAAATTCTGACCATCTCAAACTTTTTATTACTAATTATTCAGATTTCACAATAAATTCAACAAAACTGCAAGTTTTCTGATGTTTTTATTTAGACTATGTCTGAAACATCCATTAATGTCCATGTTGACATCATTTTAAAATCAATGCATGATGGATTCACTCAATTTGTAAAGCTGGTTAGCGTCCTGTGGTGAAGACCATAAATCACAATACTTTTAATAAAGGGTGGAGCCCTGAAGCATTTCGGAAAAGTTTGCAGCACATCGTGTCCAGTGGGAAGAGCTCCTGGAGAATAGCTGATGGTGTGGGTAATTGTCAATGTTATGTGAAGATGCAGCAAACCTTTGAGAGCTAGGATGACTGCATGCATCCCACTGTTATAATCTTTATTCCTGCCAATGAAAGGCCAAGAAAGGGGCAAGAAATGGCACAATTGGCCACTGGATGCAATATCTTGGGAGATGGCTGTGCATAGAGAACGGGTTTTAAGCAAAACCAACATATTTATTTCAGGAAATTAGGCTTTAATCAGAAGTGTTGAGTATAGACATACACTTTAATATGTTTAATTTTCATGTAAATGTCATAGCATTCTAATTTCTTGCATTACTTGATTAGGTGAAATGGGTTTGTTGATGGATGAGTGTAACAATCTGAAGGAACAATGCCATGCGCTGCAAGATGAAAACTCAAGACTGAATCACAGACTGCAGATGCTGCAGAAGAGAAGGTGAGCAACAGTTCTGACACTGTATGACATCTGAAAAAAAAGAGCATATTTCTAAACAACAACAGAAACATAAATGATGTATTATATTTACATTCCTATTATGTAAAATGATAACTGATAATCAGATTCTAAACTCCAAGATTTGCTACAGATTTAAGAACAGAAGTCATCATGCACTTATAGAGGAAAATCACTAAACAGCTGAGGATCAAACACTAGAAAGCAGTTCAAGTCCTTCAGAAAACACACTCACTCAGAGACATGTGTCTCGATACGAGAAGAGGCATGACAGAAACAAAATGTATTTTTTAAACCGAGTCAAAATGTCAAACATGTTTTCATATCCCCTGGAACAATCAAACATTCTGCCTGTGCCCTTCATACAGTATGTGATTCTTTCTGAAATCTGTATATTATGACTGAAGTTGTAGACTGTGATGTGTTGAAAATGCAAATTGGGCAAAAATCTCTTCACAATGCAGTGGATGGAACATCCCTTGAGAAGCAGCACTCATGGCGCTGGCCTCCATCAAGAGGGTAGGGGACCTACGAAGCGTGCCTGCAATTTGGGTGCTGTGTCCCGCAAAAAATATATGTGGACTGCACCCAGGGCTTTGCGCTCCGAGCAGCTCTCGTCTGATATGGAGCTCAGCAGAAAGGGAAAGCTGTATCCAAACAGAGGTTGGCCGTTGGGTGGTAGATGCCATCTCCCTGGCATGTCAAGCTAGAGAGAGCCGTGCCCTTAGATGTTAAGGCCACTCCACATGGAGTGTTTCTTCATCCTTTGCATTGGCTCACAGCGCCTCTATAGCAGATATCTGTAGAGCTGCGGTCTGGATGACACCCAATACCTTTGTGAGGTTCTATAATCTCCGTGTTGAGCCTGTGATCTCCCGTGGCTTAAGTTAGACATCAGGTGAGCGGGAGGCCGGCTGGTGACGGCTCGCTGCACCACTCCTATGGGATCTGTGCGCTATTTTTAAGATTGTTCCCTCCGGCGAACCAGAGTCCTCCTGCCCTGCAGTCAGAACTAGATGTGGAGTAGCTCCTGGCTGCGCTCCTTCTGGGTCTCCTTCGCCCAGTAGGTTGTTGCTACAAATCTCAATATTCCACGGTCAGCCAGAAGACCGTGCACCCTTCATATATCCATAACCCATTGATATATTGAATTGCTTCAAACTCCACATGTAGGCATGTGCTCCTCAGCGAAATCCTGAATATGCGCCGCATCAGCTGCTCATTTATACTCGCGCTGTGAACAGCTGCAGCTGGATGCAAATTTTCATTGGCTTTTTAAATAAGGCTCAGAGGTGATTGATCTCTCATGCGAGTTCCCATATGTAACGTCTCTGTTACCTCCTTCAGGGAACGAGGGTTACCTTTGTAACCGAGACGTTTCCCAAACTGGGCTTGATTTAAGAACTGCTTTGATTTTGTGAGTTGACTAAAAGCTAATAATGAATTAAATCATAAAAATGTAAAATAAAACTAATTTAAACACTTTGGCACAAAAATATTAATGTTTTATCTGTCTATCTAATATGATCATTAACCAACATCAGAGAACAGAGTTTTGTTTACAAACACTGGAGATCTCTGCATTACATGAACAATCATTGATAAACAAGAATAATGGAGAAACATCTATTTTAGTAGCACAGCATCAAAGCTGAAAGATATGTTTTAAATCCGTTACAGTTCAGGCAGCACCTGCATCACGGTTCAAGAAGAGCAGGATGAGACAGAAGAGGCAGAACACATGCAGTGCGGCACAGAGACAGACATGAGCTCCAGCTGCAGGCTGGTGGACGCTGGCATCCAGAAGAACATATCGTTTGATGGCAAACCCGTGACACCCACCGGCTGGACAGGTGGTTTCTCAGAGGTCCTCTCCCTGAGAGACCAGCTGAAGCAGACAGAAGAGAAGGCCACACACATGCAGAGAGAGGTACACCCATTACTCATATATGACAGCTTTCATGAGAAAATGTATTCTGAAGTTTGCTCTGTTATGTCTGTTAGTGCAACGGACTAAAGAACGAGCTAGACAGTCTGCGGGAAATGTATGAGACCAGTCAGAAGGAGCGAGCCGAGCTGGAGCTTGAGTTACTGCGCTGCAGGGAAGAGCTTGAGAGAGCTGCTGATGGCAAAGAGGTACGTCACCAGGTTACTCTATTAACATATTTACTGAAAGATAACTCGGATATTTAAACTTTATTTGGCATACTTCTTGTGCACAATGCCCTTTATTTTAAAATTTTATCTAAAATGTGTTTTAATGTTAATTTTGATGAGGATTGTATGATCTTTAAATACTAAATAAATATTTAAAGTGTATTAATATTTGCAATAGTTCCACTTTAGCACAATCAGATATACTAATTATATCTTTAGCTGGACTTCAGAACCATTAAAGTGCATTAAGTACAATATATATATATAAATCAAATTTATTCCTGTGATCAAAGGTGAATTTTCAGTATCATTAAACCAGTTACCCTTTCAGTCGAATCACTTCGACGTTACATATGGGATCTCGCATGAGAGACCTATCGCCTTCGAGTCCT
>JAUCNO010000585.1:9763632-9774895 GCA_032353835.1 Enteromius viviparus | reverse complement strand
GTGTGTGTGTGTGTGTGTGTGTGTGTGTGTGTGTGTGTGTGTGTGTGTGTGTGTGTGTGTGTGTGTGTGTGTGTGGATTGCCCACAGCACAATCACCGCTGTAGAATTTGTTCAGCATGGAGGTGGAAAGTGTATAATCATAGACCACAAAATCAGATGTCTTTGTTGGATGCTCCATGTGAGGACATCACAGCTGATCATTGTGGCAATGGAAAACATCAGATGTGATGTTGATGAAAATCTTTATTTTTTTCCAAGAATTGTATTTCTTGTTTTTGTGTATTTGTGGTAATACACAAATATGAAATGTAAAGTAACTAACAAGATTGACAAGTAACTGACAAGAGTAAAAAGATTTCTCTTTGCATGTACAGTAATACGCTTGTATATATACATTAAGTACAAAAATAACCAATTACTTTTTTTCTACCTACTCCTGACTTTTTTTAACAAATATAAGATTTTTGTTTAAACCCTTAATTTTCATGGTTGACTGTCGTGGTGAAAAAAACAACTGAACATTTTGACGAGTGTTGCTCACACAATGACAAACATACTTTACATTTTGGTGGCCGTGGCCAAATTATTGACACATTAACTAGATTTCGAAGCATGAATTAAATGTTTTGGGAGAGTAACTACATTTTGCAGACATGCAAAAGTTTTGAAGTTCCCTCAAACAGTTGTGACATTTGCATTCATAGTTTAGAGAATGTTAAGACTGTTTAGAAAAATGTGCCAAAGCCATTAAAAAAAACTGTAAATAGCTCATTCCTGTCCAGTTGGTGTAAAACCGATAGAGAAGAAGTTTAAATACCTGTATATAAAGTATATATTTAGCACTGCTTTCTATGATTTCTGATGTATGTTAAAAATGTGCTAACAATTGATTTAGAGGTCAAGACATTGTCATTGATTTTATTAATGAAATGCTTCCATTACCTTCATAAATTTGTTTTTAAACAAAGTGATTTCATTTTAAGGGTTTGAAACTCGGCTTGCCATCACAGGAATAAAGAGCATATTAAAATGCATATTAAAAAATAATATTTTAATTTGACTGTTTTAGCTGCAATTTTACATGACTTGATCAAATAAATGAAGAATTATTTATTTTGAGCAGAATATATTTATTTTATAAACATAAAAAACCATACAGAGATCCAAAACATTTGAACAGTAGTGTATACATATTCATACATAATAAGCAAAACCTATTTAAAAGAGATGATCACAAAAATTTGTTTTCCTTCTTTCTTTTTTTGTCTCACATACTATTTAGCTTGTTTGCTTTTTTCTTTTTAGATGTTGCTTTTGCATTGCCATTCTCATTGAACTTGGTCAAAGTATCCTGCTGTGCTCTTTGAGCTCTGGAAAAAAAATCATTAAAACAACTTTTCAAAATTCATGAAACATTTATTCTGTGTTATTTGTTCTATTACCGGCGATTCTTGTTACTGACCTCAATTCTTCCTTGAGCCTTCTGAGTTTATCATACAGTCTTTCATTTCTCACATCTAGAGGTGTGTTAGGGACAAACCAGCTTGCTACACATTTAAAGATCACCACTACATGCTGGGCAGAGAGATAGATAATGAGTGAATTGATTTTCCGTTATCTTAATGTAATTATCTGTATCTTAAATTATTTTCTTGTGTGTCAGATTACCTCAAATACAATGATGAAGACTAATCGAGCTGCCAGAATGACCCAAAACTGATTAGTTAAACTATAGTCTTCATTACTTCTGTAGTCTCTGTAGCTGAAATGAAAACAATACAAAGTCAAAGCTTTGATTTCTTTTTTGCTGTTGTTGAATTAACTACATTTTAAAATGTACAAAACCACTCCAATCAGTAAGAAATAAAATAATGTAATTTTATGTGTTTTGAGGTGCTGTTAAGACTGCATATATCAAAAGCCGGAATATTAATAGCTAATTCTAGCTGTCCTTTAATTTTTTTTTTCTGAGTCACTTTTAAATACAATTCTCAGATCATAATTGAAATTCTCAAAACTGCATATTTAACATGTAGTTAATAAAGCACATAAAACATTTTCTCATTGCTCTGATGTGCGAAGTTTGATCTGTTTATGCAGTTGATTATTATTGTAACTTTTTGAGGATTTGGCAGAATAGATCTGCTACGCAGCTGCGGCAAAGCAACTAACAAGACTTGCTAGCGCCAATACATCCGCAACATGCTGCTGCTGAGCTTGTAAGAAATTGTTCTGCTGCAAATATAACATGTATGAAATAACTCCCATACACGAGTTCACTGGGGATGGAGACGGCTTTCTGAAGCGCTACAGCAAGCACTAGTCAAATATTTGAATGTTGAACAACAAGCTGATTATGCGCTGTGGGATTACAAATTTACATTGAAATTTACATTTTTCACACTGGCAGCAGGGACTGATAGTGATGCCTTTATTCACAAACATCAACCACCACTGAGTGGAAAACACAGTGATCGGAGGTGTTTTTGCTGTGACTATAACTCATATGACAACCTGCAGTGTTACATGTCATCGTGGCTGAGAAATTAACAATGCTACAGTCAAAAGATGATAATTACTGTCTTCCATATTCGTGGATCTTATTCGGGGTGTACACTCAGAGTCTTTACAAGAAAATATAATTATTTAAATTTGATTTTATTAAATTTGATTTTATTTAATTTTACTTCACATTTGTGTAGTTTTAGGAAAACTTATCATAGTTTTTAAAATTTATTAAAATTGTTTTTAAATGGATAAAACAGCTGTTCTTTTAATGATATTTTTTTTCATCTACATATCTACATACTATGAAAAAAAGTTGTAAGCACTCTTGTTCACATTTTAAGACAACATTCTAATCATAATCAAAATTATCTAAATATTATAGAAATATATATTTTTTTTTTTTCAGTAAAAAACTTTGACAAAACAAATGTTATGGTTATAATTGTGATTTCATAATATGTAGATATGAATCCAACTGAAAAAAAGAGAAAAAAAGAAGAAAAAAAACACTTGTGAAAAGATATGGCTCAGCTGGCCAAATAGCAAATAAGCAAACAGTGGAGCTCTGCAGCCATCTGCTGGTAAAAGTGAGTTTTTTTTTTTTTTAAACTGCATTTTTTTAAAGTAAAAAATTCAAATGGTCCATGTTATCCCCACAAGGAAAATTAGAAATGTGGGTTTTATATGTTTGCATAAAAAGCAGTTTTTGTATACAAATCTATGTAAAAGTATTTTTTTTATTATTAATTAATTAAAATTGTAACAATATGAAAAGTCCTCAAAGAACTACAAGCTACAAAAAACATTAATAAACATTTACATTTGCTTACAAAAACCCAATTATTTTGTAAAAAAATTACCTTTTGTTTTTTGCTCCTAAAGACCCTGAGTGTGACTTTTTTCACATTAATATAAAATCAAGATATTACTTTTTTTTCTTTTGTAGATTTAGCAAGTGTTTACACTTTATAATAAATATTTGTTTTATACAAATCCAGTATTTTTTGTTTTATACAGAATCCAGTTTGGACAGTACCCGCCACAATTTCGCGGGCATCCTGCCCACACTAGTGGATACAGAGCAGGCTCTGGTGATGAAACAAGAAGTAGAATGTCTTCTGAGGAAGGACGCGGGTCGAGGTGGTCCCTCCTCATAAGAAGGAGTGCGGGTTCTACAACCGTTACTTCATGGTTCCAAAGATTGATGGGGGGCTGAGGCCCATTTTAGATCCCAGGCTATTGAACCACTCAGTAATGAAGCTGACGTTCAGAATGCTCACTGTCAAGCAGGTCATGTCACAAATCAGGTCCGAGGACTGGTTTGCCAAAATAGATCTAAAAGACGCATACTTTCACGTATCGATCCATCCTTCTCACAGGAAGTTCCTGAGGTTCGCTTCTGGGGGCAAAGCGTACCAATATCAGGTTCTCCACTTCGTCCTTACACTCTCGCCCCATACTTTTTCAAAGTGTGTGGATGCCGCGCTGGCTCCTATCATAACTATAGGCTACAATTATATTAACTCGATTATATCAACGACTGGCTGGCTGATCCTATTGCAGTCGCAGAACAAAGCAAGCAGACATTGAGATGTCGTCCTCGCTCACATGAAACATTTGGGGTTGAGACTGAAAGCCCAGAAAAGTGTGCTTTCTCCAGCACAGAGAACCACTTATCTAGCCGTGGTGTGGTATTTGACCACGATGCAGGCTTGTAAGACACCTGCACGGGTCGGTTCGATCCTCACTGCAGTCGCAAGAGTAAACGAAGGCCGGTCACTCACTGTCAAGCAGTTTCAGAGATCACTGGGTTTGATGGCATCCAACATAATATCAATGGCCTGCTTTGCATGAGACCTCTACAGTGGTGGCTCAGGAACAAAGGTGTATTCCTGAGGGGAAATCTTTGCATGATCGAAATGTCAAGGTCGAGGCCACCAGTACATTTCCGGGTTCTGACCTGGGACCCGGTTGTCATGTTAGAGGCCCTCTGTGGGCTGCCCTTTGAGCCCATAGAGGAAAACTCTGATCCTCCATTGACAATCAAGACACTATAGCAAGCATAGTGTTCTCTGAGGAGAGTAGGTGACCTTCAGGCCCTCTCAGTGTCCCCATCTCATCTCATTTGGCCGACCATCATCGGCCAAAGTTTTCCTGTACCCACGAGTGTCCCAAGGTACCTACGGTCACACCTCAGCCAGTTGTGCTACAGGCCTTCAACCCCCTCCCTTTAGAAAGCCTGGTCAGCAGAAGCTAAATTGTATGTGTCTAGTGCTAGCAGGGGTCCCTATGGCCGACATTTGCAACACTGCAGGGTGGTCCACCTCCCACACGTTTGTCTGTTTCTATGGACTGGATCTACAAGCCACTCTTCTGTTCTCTCGTCTTAGCTGTGCACAAACACACACTAGACTGAGATTTTAAAGTCTGGGGGCGTGGGCATCTTGTTCCCATAGCATCTTGTTGACACAGCACGAGTTCCTAAAGAGGAACGTCTAAAGGTTACGTATGTAACCCTAGTCCCTCGAAGGAACGAGACGCTGTGTCTTGTAGCCACACTTTTGGCATCCCTGCCTGTGCTCTCTTCATGAATGGAGCTGAAGCTGGCAGCACTCCACATGCTTTTATGCTTCCTGGCCAGTGATGTCACCTGCCTATGACGTCCCAACAATTCATTGGCTGATTTTACACACGATTCAGAGCTGTCTCTGGAGGCGTTCCCATAGCGTCTTGTCGACGTGGCGTCTTGTTCCTTCAAGGAACTAGGGTAACCTTGAGATGTTTTTTATTGAATACTAGATAGATAGATAGATAGATAGATAGATAGATAGATAGATAGATAGATAGATAGATAGATAGATAGATAGATAGATAAAATTACCTGCAGTGTGTCACAGTTATGCCACTGTAAGTGATCATTTGAGCACTTGTGAAGTCAACCCTGACTCTCTCATCACTTATATTAGCAGTGGATAGAGTGTTGTTTATGTATCCAGCCATGCAACTGAGAAACACACAAACAAGATTAAAAGACACACTTGTGCACTTTTGAATATATTGATCATGCAGTTTTGAAAAATCAGGTCCAACTCACTCAATGCCAGAAGCACTACCACTGACACAAGGCCCATAGAAGTACTGGTAAACCAGTCGTGGAATGAAATCAGAGGATATACCAATGACCAGTCCATTAGCAATGACAGCAAGCATACCAATCACCTCAAGCACATCTGTCCAAACACCTAAAATCATAAAAAGAGTCATGCAATGAAGTGTGCTGTTCACATGCTGACACCGATGGAGTTCTGGTTCCTTGTCGCTGTCACCTCTGGGTTGCTTAGTTAGAGACACTTAATTTTCAGCAATTATCATCAATTTGATTTCACAGACAGTAAAATAAAGTGTTCAATCTTGACACAATGGCCACATTCACACAGCAGCAGAATACAGTTGTCAGTCCTGTTTTTGGGATTTCGAAATGTTCTCACAGCAGCCTTCAGTTGTGTTCAGAATTCTGTCAGTATGAACGAGCAACGGGAGGCAAACTCACATTCCTTCCCAGTTACCATAGCGACAGTGACTGAAATAATGTCCATAATGTTGAAAGTCTAATCACTTTCTGACATGACAAATGTCCAATGGAGCCTTGAGTTATTTCATCAAACCTGTATTCTGGGTGAATGCGCGCAAACTGTATTGTTAAAAGAGCTATAAATAAATGTGACTTGACTGACTTGAAAAGTGTTGCTGTCTATAGCCTCATGTCCACAATATATCAGATTGAAAACCGATCAAAATGACTGAGGCTGATGATACATTGGGCAACTTTCTGAGCAATATTTCTTGGGCACTTTTCCTTTAAGAATGGGTTACACATTTCTATCTAGGTATTTTAGATTGGGAGGCGTGTCTCACCTGGTCGACTGTTGATGCCAACTTTGCCTAAAGTTGCCCAACAACATTGCTCAAAAAGTTGCCCCATGTATCATCAGCCTTACAATATGACATGTTGCCGTCACACTGGATATTTTGTTTTATTGTTCATTATATTTTTTACAAAACCATCTGACGTATTTTCGGGAATGTGATTTGAATAAGACTCCAAAACGCATGTGAATGTAGCTAATTAAAAAAGCTAATTTAAAAGAAAAATTATATTTTATGCAGTATGCTCGAATTTCAGAATTGTACATAAATTTGATTTGAGATGACAGTCTAAACAAGGATGATCTAAAGATAATACAAAATATTCTCTTACCAATATCATTGGCCTTCGTTGGCACTAGTCTACGCTCAAGGCTGACCATCTTTATGGCGTCCAATCGGATCTCAATTATGTTGTTTAGAAGAGCCAACAATGGAGCCAAAGGAAATGCCGCTACAAAGATAGTAGTAAAACTGAACTGGATCACTGGGAGAAAAGGACAATGCAAATATCAGATATGTGTGTTTCAAAGAAAACAAAAGCTTTGTAATAAAAGGTTTGGAGGGGTGGTTATTGGTACCCCAAATAGTCCAAGTCCAAAACAATTATAATAATATCATTAAGTATATATATTTTTTTAAAATTACCCATTTCCAAGAACTCATTAAATAGGCTAAAGCGATCCGTTTTAATCAGGCTGTAGTTTCTGTGGATTTCTTCGAGTTTGCAGTTCTCACAGAGTTCGGATCCCTCCTTGGCATTCATACACTCCTTCTTATAGCATTTGAAACACCTTCTCCTAAACTTTTGGGTCTTTTTCCTCTTCAACCAGCGATTAAACCAGCTGTGGAAAGAAGTTACAAAGTTCATAAATAGCAGTTTACAATTTATAATATTCTCTAAATGAACTAACTACTGCTTTTAACTCTTTGCTGTTTCTAAGTCTTTGAGCCTTAAGTCTGTTTAACTATCTATTCGTATAATAGTAGTAACAATAGTTAAAGATACATATTTGGAACATAATGGAACAAATTTCAGTATTTCCCTGCCTCAGCGTTTAATCATGAAAAGCAAATAAAAAAGTTCTACTTACGGACCAGAATATTCGAAGATATTGTTGAAGGTCTGTTTAAGTACCATAATAACAGACATCTGAATGAACAAATCTGTGAGGCATCCACTTGGGTGACACTGAATTTAAATCAGCAAGAAAAAGTGAAACACAGAACATAGTGCATTTGTTTGTCACTGTAGAGTAAATAAAAACCGGCCTCACCTCTTCCAGTCTCCATATGCCAGATATCCTCACATAACCTCCAGGATGACCATTAATCCTAAAAACACAATTGAATGTTCAGTGCTCATTATTTTGATCTTTAAATACCGTGCATTTTTAACCCAGTAAAAATGTAATAATCTAAGACAAAATGTGTTATAAATATATGAATGTAATCATTTAATAGGGCTATACAAAACTAATATAATTAAACTTTTAATTTCACAGGCTACCTTCCCAGAAAGAAAGCAGTGTATATGAGAGAGGAGAACACGGTAAAGAACTGGAATATGAACATCTTGACTGTGAAACTCCTTTCAATGGCAGCATGGGAGTGCTTATTCTCTGCAAGCAGGAAAAAAACAGTATATGATGAACACATTTGGTTTACAGCCAAAATGTTTGATAGATAAATCCACAAACTCTGTTCCACTGACCTATTTCACTCAGCTTCATAGCTACTGTACAATTGACCTGGATAAAATAAATGTACATGGTTACTAACCATTTTCATCACAGGTGAAAAAATTCTGAACCAACAAACTTAGTCCTGTACATACTTGATTGATTAAGTAAGAAAATATTCAATACAATACTTTATTAAAACAAAATTAAGGCCACCTTCTGTTCTCCAACAGATTTGTGGAGCTATTACCCGGGTCATGACGGTGATGGTGATGTAGTGAAGCACGGCTCCGAGCATCACAGCAACTGTTTGTGAATTCTCAGTAATGACCTTCCAAGAACTGTTTTCGGCAACCAGCACGGTAGCGATCACTCGACACACAACCAGGACATGGGTCAAACCGATGATGATCAGCAACTGGTGACACAGCCCCACAGAAACCACCCAAGCCAATTAAACCATGCATATATGAATTCAATCTTCTTATGAGAGTAAAGTCATTTCTACATGCCTTCAGTTTCTTACCATGAGAGTGACTAAAACCAGTACAATGGTGGAACGCAGATAAGAGTGCCTGTGCATCTTAGGTTCACATTGTGCATTGTTTACAATCTTCAGAATCAGCTCCTCCTGTGTGATACAAGCACATACACCATCATATGCCATGAAACCACACTACACGGTTAATATGTTTGCAGCTCCTGAGAAGGGAACGAGACGCTGCATCAACAAATCGGGAGAGCATCGGGGAACTTCACTACTTTCATTACATCCTTAAATTGGCGAGCAAAGGGGAACTTCCTTACTTTCAGTTGTATGCCTTATGCGTCTCAAGATACATTCTTTGAAAGCATTTGAAAATCATGTTTCGAAATGATTTTTTACTTCCAAAGATATGTTCGAGCACCTAACCATTTCTTAATAATAAACAACAGGAGGTTTTTCAAATAATCTGTGCTTTATTGCAAGTCTTTTTAAGCTACAAGATAAAGGCTTAATGGCTGAAATTGATCCTGCTCCATTAAAGGAGACAATGCCGCCCCCCTAAAAAGCATCATTGT
Organism: Enteromius viviparus; assembly: GCA_032353835.1. Taxonomy (NCBI): domain Eukaryota; kingdom Metazoa; phylum Chordata; class Actinopteri; order Cypriniformes; family Cyprinidae; genus Enteromius; species Enteromius viviparus. The sequence continues at coordinate 9,765,719 of JAUCNO010000585.1, read as the reverse complement.
AGTTAGTGTTGGTTGTTATAGACTCTTGTTTGTTCGTACCTCTTCCTCACACCAGTCAAAGACCTTCCATGCACACACGTAAGATGATCTGTGACGCTTCCAGAACTCCAAGAACACGGTAGCTGCACAGATAATGTAAACATCTGACATTTCACTGACTCACTTCAACTCAAATGTGGATAGAGCTGTTGAACTTACCCCACACTGCCATGAACATGGCGAATGCCACTGTTCCTTCGTTATCAAACAGAAGGGTCACCTGCAAACGAGACCCAGTGTCAGCACAATTACAATAGTTTGACCTTTATTCTAAAAAGCGCCCATGCAGCTAACAGGGAGCTTTTTTGCAAGGTTCTATTAAAGTTTTGAATAAACGTGCTTCTACCAACACTAATAAAACTTTAAAAGCGAAGTAATACGTTTTAAAAATATCAGCACAGAAAGTATATAATTACATAATTATGTATTACTCAGAGCTTGTGCTAATATACAATCGCTGCAGACAGCATCAGCAGCAAATGAGCTTGCTCCTTAATACTTGGATAGGGCTTGCTGTAGCATTTGAAAGACACTCAGAAACCTCCACCTCCCCAGCTTCATCTGTGTAGATCTGTGTAGCTATTTTATATATGTTATGCAGCAATACATGTCAATATGTGTTTAAAGCCTGATGTTAATCATGTGACAGGCCCTTGATATGTAAATATGTAACCATATCAGTGCATGGTAATACAGTACCTTTGCATATAAGCAGGTGTCAGACAGCTCCCACACTCTGCATGTTTTATCGCACAGAGGGCACATGATTACATTTGACTGGCACACCTCCTTTCTGCGTACACACACACACAAAGCAGCTGGTTTGTTTAAGGACCCATTATTACAATAGTTATCAAATGGCAATCCAATATTTTTTGTCTTTGTTTTGTTTTGTCAATTGACCAAATTACAACAAAGATCTCCTTAACATCAAACACCAAAGTGCATTAGGTTACTCACATGAGAGGGCTTGTGTTGTAGAAGGCCAAACCATACAGGAATACTATGAGACCAATTAGAGAAGCAGGGACCAAGAGAAATGTGTACCAGCCAAGCCATAGGAAATATAAAGCCACCTTCTCACCAAGATAGTTTCTGAAAACACACACAATAAAATCATCAGGAAAACTTGAATATGAGTAAGTCTCAAAAAAATAGAGAAGTGAGTAAAATCAGAGAACCTGACGTTTGTTATGGGTTGTCCTTTAAAGCAAGCAGACCACCGAGCCCAGCTCTGCTTTAAATCCTTTTGCTCCCTTTTCTAGAAACGAAAGAGAACAATTGAATGTTTGTTTGTTTTGTTGTTGTTGTTTACAATATATATATAAATATATCTAAACATAGACAGATCACTGATTATGTTACTTTCAAGTTCCCTTCAAGTTTGCTTTACTTTTCAAGTTATCAAACCTAACACATAAAATAAAAAATAAAAAATTAATTAATTGCATTTTTCCAGATAACAGCAAGATATTTATACTTTTATCGGTACAAATATTTTGTATCGTAGAGATAAGAGTAAAACAAAATGATGAAAGGTCTACTTTCATTTGTATAGAACGGCCATAAGAGCCATTTTCCTGAACACGTCCTGGCCAGCATTTCTATTTTGCCCAAAATGCCTAGGTTTTGGCTTTGTTTGCGTACAAGCCGATCGATAGGGCTGTATCCTGGGCCCGCCCATACTTCCTGTGACGCTACATTCTATTTCGCGAGCAAAATTAGTCTGGCAAAGCTGGCGTTTTAGAGCATTTCTGTTCCCAAAAAAGTGGAAACCAATGAGAAACGAGCTGTCCCCCATCTCCCGCTTGGCCAGACTAAGCTCCTATGAGCTTCAAAGTCGCAGAAGCCAGGCAAGTAGGGCTGGGTATCGTTCACAAAAATTCTGATTCCGTTACTGTCACAATCCCAGCTGGAAATGCAATCAAGCTCCGCTAGAGGGCACTCCCTCCACTCTGTTGCATATCAGACTCAGTAGCCACGTTTACATGGGCATATGTAATCGGATTAAAAACCTGATCGGAATAAAAATGATTAATGTAAACACG
>JAUCNO010000585.1:9742701-9763532 GCA_032353835.1 Enteromius viviparus | reverse complement strand
TTTTTTCAGGGTCCATGTGCACAGTACAGTTCTAATCCGATTCACGATCAGATTAAGATAATTTGCGCATGAAAACGCGGCTACTGTTGCTCACCGGACTCCATCTTCCACCAGACTCCATCTTTGTTTATTTAAATTTTTTTAATATTTTTAAACTTTTAATTAATGAAAATGTCATTTTGTTGTTGAAAAATGAAGGGGATTTTATATATTACCGTTTAAAACACTGAAGAAATACTGTTTTAATATTTTTTGTAGTAGCCTACTACTACTTTTGTACAGTCTACTGAACAATAGTCATATATCTCTGCTGCCGTGTCCAAACCCAACCCAACAGATAATTAATCCTCCTGCAATGCTTTGAGTAAAAAATGTCTATAATTGTACACGTTAAGTATATAGTTAAATAAACGGTGCATGTACTCTGTATGCCAGTTTAGAAAACGCTGTGTGCGAGAGGTTATAAAATAAAAACAAACCTCATGTAAACAAAAGTGAGTCTCAAAAACATTTTTTTTCATGAGATCTGTCAGATATTCTGAAACACCTAAGAAAGAGATGATGCAAAAGAAGGCATTACTAGCATAGCGTAATACAATAATGTAAAGCAATGAATGTGCAATCTAGCAATCAAGCTGTTACTCACCATCTGATTCAATGCATGTGTTATGCAGAATGAAATCAACAATACGAATCCTGAAACAGAGCCACAGTACGGATCAAAGCCTACTACTGTTGCAAGACCTCTTGTTTATTAGTGTACACAAAACAAACCGTGGCACTTTTCTTCTCTGCATCACAGAAAACAGAGAATAAAATAAAGCGAGGCAGCATTTTTGTTTGCTAGCTCTAACTGGACCTGGATAGAGATCGTCCTTTCATAAGTGATATTAAAACAACAGTATGCTTTGTTTAGTTCTTGTTCCTATTTTCCACCACTAATTTGTTTTCTAGGTTAATCATTGGTTAACTGATTAAGTTCACCTGCCCTTGCTTGTCTGTTGCTTGCCGTAGCATCAGTTGTTTGTCTGCTCCAGGCTGTGTTTAGCTGGTTGTGTTTCTCTTGGATGCATGTTAATTTGACTGATCATTGATAAAAGGGCTGCAAGCATGATGTTACATTAATGCACGATACGCACTGATTTTTTTGCCTCCTGTGGTCTTCAAACTCAGTCAGAGAGTTGTGTATCTAGATGTGTGTTGGTTTGAATGTATTACCTGATTGACTGTGGTATAGTACCCTGCTGCTCACAACTCCAGTTACAGGCGTCAGACACTTTCAGGAGATACCGGTAAGTCTCAAAAACTTTTTCTGGTGCTCGGATGCAATAATACACCTTATCTTCGTCATCTCCAATTTTCTTAAATAAGATAAGAAAGAAAGAAAAGAAAAATGATCAAAAACAATACAATCAAAATTGACAATAGTTCTGGAGCATTAGTTTCAATTCAATTCAAAATGAACTTCTAACTGTATCAATGACTTTCACACCTTCAGAAACAAAGACAAGAGCAATGTTTGAGCAATGGAAAAGATAACCACACTTAATAGCCGTGTCGGCAATTATGCAATCTCTCAGCCCTTTTATATAAAAACAACAATTAGTTACACTTTCATATTAAAAAATTGGAATATTCTCCTCTAATGTCAAGACATTGCATATTTAAAAATACATAAACCAAAAACTCAAAAATTGAAAAACTCACTTACATATACTTTTAATTTCTTACTCTTTAAGGTTTCAATGAAAGCTGTCTGTTTTTTGAATATGTGGTTGTTCTCATCCTCTGTGATTTTTGCCACAAGAACATAATCGAAGGTCAGAGGCGGTTGCTGATGTCCAGAGGGGGGAAAACAGTGTAATAAATTATTATATTAGCATAAAAACTTACACTTACATATACGGGTCACATACTATTTAACTATTCTTATCATAGTGACTTGTGTGTAAGCTAAAACAAGGCTCATCAAACTTTATGTCAGACCAAATGGCACATATTTTGCGATTATTAATCCACTGACAATATAAATAAATATAAAAAAACAAGCATTTTCACTAGTGGTCTCACTGAATGTGCGGCAGGCCTTACCACTGGTGGCATAGATGGGATTTCAATGCCATTCTCATTTACAACTCCGAAGGTTTCTAAGAGGTCAATGCTCCCCTACAACAACACAATACACAGTTTAGTACAATAAGCTCAAGAAGAAATGTTTTTAATACAGAAAGAGTGTAAAAAAAAGGAGTGCTGTCATACAATTAACTTATAACTTATAATATACAGACTTATTTTTCATTTAATTTATAAACATTACATAGTTCATCTAAAATATACACAAGCATGTGTGTGTATGCACAACACGCAAACATACCATGTACAAACAAAAACGATTAATCATCTGACAGCTCTAAAAAAAGGAATATTGTGAAATAAGAAATATAATGCATGATTTAGGAGGAGAGATCACAGCGATGTCAGCTATTTTTGGCACAAAGATTTCCTTTAGATCAGTATCAAACTCGTCCATTTACATTTCGATCAGATTTGACGTGGCATTCTTACTTCTAATGTAAAATAACTGCAGCTTCAAGCTTATTTTATTGAAAAACGAAATAAAAACGAGCACATTTTGGAAAGTTTGGGAAAGATCTGACCAACCGCCAAGTTCTACTTTCATTCTCCTGACTAAACTCGAAGTTGGTTGTGAAACCAGAATCGGTCAAGTAACCTTTCTTATGAGAGTATGCCTGCGAATGCCAGAAATACCTTTCTGCTGACTATAAGCTAGTGTGTGAAGTCATGAGGGTTGGCGTGGTTTCTGCTTTTTAATAGCTGATTCTAGATCTGATTCCACGGTGCGTAGCTATCAACACTAGTTTTCTTAAAACAACCCTTAGGAAGAAATCAGAGGGGGTCATAGCTGTGTAAACATCCCAGAGCAAAACAAACAGAGATGCTCTCACAATTGCAAAACTTTGGATTGGTAATGGAAGACGACAGAGCGTTTTGTATTGCTTGGCGTGACCTAAACACAGATACAGTGTCTATAGATACTGCTTCTCCATGACAGCTGCTGCAGACAACTAAAGCTCAGTTTACTGATAGTTTCGTGCCGTCAATCAAACCATTATCTTTGTGATCCTCAACCCTTTCGCGATTTAGTGGAAGTCTCTCTTTCAGAGTTACTTCCCTTACATTCACAACATACTATGTCCTTTATCTTTAACTATTTTAACACTTTATCAGTTCCTCTGAAACGCCACAATAAGGGAAAATCATTGTTAGCGACACTATGCTTGAATATGAATTGCTCACATTGATTGGTGTGCAATATTTTCATTCTTGTCACAAAAGCAAAACAAAACTCGAGATCATTAGTAAATCAGTGTTAAACTTGTGGTTAAAAGCAAAACCATCTATAAAAGCCCATTATATATTTGCATACTTCGATCAGATATCCTTCTTTCTGGCCCTTAATCGCTGCATGATCTTCAGAGGCAAGAACTACTGAGTGGCACTGATTTTAGAAGAGACGGCTGAAGTTCACCTCACCTGCCTCCGGTGGCTCATTTTTTGCTTCATCTTCTTCGGAGCTCCAGGGCTCCGCTCCAGGTGTGTGACAGCTGCGCCGGATTCACGCGCTTTAGACGGATCTTTAATCGTTCGCCATTATAAACCACACTGAAGATTAATGTGAAACTCAAATAGACTTCCGCGCTGCGACAAGGAACTAAACAGCTTTAGTTGGCTTCTCTGACACCAAAGCAGAGGAATGTGGCCGGATTACTCTGTCGTGATGTCACAAAACATGCCCTCGCGTCTGATAACAAAACTCATCACAATAGCGCAATAACCCAAACAGCTTCGTCACAAGAGCAAGATAACCCAAACAGATACGTCCGGTGTAGCTCCCTTTTATCTTTTATATTAAAACAGGAGTGCAAGTTGCTAAAACAAACAAAAAAAAGATCAAATAAAACGACTTCTGAAATAGGCTATATGTCTTATATTAATATAATAGCAGTATACGTACTTATTGAAACAGGCTATCATTTTGGCTACTTGGGAAATTATATTATCCTGTGTTCATCGTGTGTGGCCCTAACTGACAGATTATTTTATTAGTTTATTGATCGAAAATCATAAACCCCTTTCTGAACCTGCGTGCGTTTCGAAGTTTTGTCAACAGGTGGAAGCACGAGCTCTAAAGTGGAGCTGCGCGGGAAACTTCAGCCTGGAGCATACAAAAGCATTATATTATGTTATGTTGTGTTATGTCATGTTATGATATCTTATTTGTTTGCTTGTTTGTAACTTATTGAAACCTTACAAAAGCATTTTACATCACTATAACAAAAGCACCCTGATATGTCCCCTTTCATTACAGAGTAATGAGTTATGTTATGTTATATTATGTTATGTTGATGTTATGTTATTTTCTTTTTTGTAACTTATTGAAACCTTTCAAAAGCATTTTACATCACTATAACAAAAGCACCCTGATGTATTACACAGTAATTTATTTATTTATTTATTTATTTATTTGTGTGTTTATTTATTTATTTATTTATTTATTTATTTATTTATTTATTTATTTATTTATGTGTTTGTTTGTTTGTTTGTTTGTTTGTTTGTTAGATCTATCTAAGGATGAAAGCCTAAGGATATACCATTACATAGTAATTTTTTACATCCTACTTAAACTTTTTTATACTCAATAATACAATAGTCTTTTATCGTTTTTGTATATGATATGTAATGTTTATAATGATTAACAAAAATAACAAAACAAACTAAAAAAAAAGGTGGGGGGGGTTAATTAATTAAGCTTTTGTAATATCTGAAGATTTGATTCTGCACTGGAAAGCTGTTAAGCTAAACACATTATTGAATTAATTTGACCTAAGTTGCTTAACAGATTGATTCTTTATGTAGGTACAGTATGTAATATGTATGCAGTTGTTGTTTTTTATTTACTTATTTGTTTGTTTATTTGCTTGTTATTTTTATTTATTTAGTATTTTATTTTTTTTATTATTATTACTTTTTTTGCAGAAGGCTGGTCTAATCTTGTTACTTCTCAGTATAAATCTCTTATAACTTACAAGTTGCCGGATTGACGTTTCACTGGCTATCTAATTATGTGAGATCAAATTACATATATCACATTCTCCCCTATAATCTGATGATTAAACATAATCTGCTCTTGTCCTATTACTTTGGTCCTACCACTACAGACCATAAAGGCCTCCCACCGCATGCGTCCGCCACCTTTACATAGGCCCGAGGAATGATGAAGCCCAGATTGAAGAAGTTAAGGCTTGGGAAATAGGCAGCTATGTTTCTGTCTTGCTGCCACACCCGGACAGAAGTGCATGTGTAATTGCTAGAGTGAAGGGCTGTGGTAACCACTTGAAGGGTGGCCCAGGCCAGAAGAGTCTATATTGGGCTCCATAGGCTCCTATAGTTACACTCCTGGTGGGGCTGGAACAAGCCAACAGATGTGGACAATTCTTAGCCAACGGGTTCAGCATTTTCTCCTGAAAAGCTGGGCGAGAGTGTAACTTTTATGACATGCAGATATTTAACTGATATGTTAGCTTGTCATTGTGCAACAAAACCCAGCTGATAAACAAGAGTCATACAATGTGTGTCCAAAACCTTTAATGGCTCCTGCGCATTGTCTGTTGTCATCTTTTTGTTCAGTTAATCTTGAGTATGAGGTGAATCTTAAAGTCACATATTAAGCAATTTTGATTATTTTATATATATATATATATATATATCTTATTTGCATCACTGACATTATAAATGTGACCCAGCTCTATAGTTATTGGTTTCAGAATCTAAAGGTGAATTGTATTTTTTTTTTTGTTAAGCACTTCTGTAATGTCAGAGACTATCAACACATTTTTATTGTCAGCCATTGAAAGCGCAGGAAGGCAGGGCTTATCATCGGCTCATCTCTGACAACTTCATTCCCTCATAAAAATAAACAACTAAATAAATAATAAAATATCTAGCTAGTATGTCCTTGTTTTTGAATACCTGACACAGTACACATGTTAAAATGGCTTTGAATTTGAAGACAATCCTATCAGTTGTAAACACAAATTTTACTGCTACGTTATCACAGCGACATGACATTCAGATAAAAATTAAACGTGAACACAACGTGAAGACAGTTTAACGTCCAGCTCCCTTCTTATCTTTGTCCATCAGTGTGTGTGTGAGTGTGTATTTTTTGTGACAAAAATGTGTATAATGACACGGGTATGACAGGTATTACAAAGAGAAGGTGACTTTTCAGGGCATTACTCCCATGTCACCACTTTTCAAAATGGTTATAAATCACACAGAATGAAGTGTTTTGAAAATCTGAAATGTGATGTGTAGGGTTGGTGTAGCACCCTTACGCCTATTACACAAAAACAAACATATGTGTGTGGCTTTGTCCTTAGCCATCTTTAAGAATTTTTTAAACCACATCTATTCCATCTATATATAAAAAAAGACTTATACTCATTCATTTACTGTTTTTTTTCCTGCAAAAATAACACTAGCTTCTATATTTATTTTGTATTCTTTCTATTTCTGACGTTTTTATTTATTATACAACTAATAAACATATTACACACACACACACACACACACATATATATATATATATACAAACACACACACTGTTGAGACGTTATGTAATATTACAGTGCATTTCCACAATCTCCATAAAATTCTAAACTGATTTTAAAAACACTAAAGCAGTAACTTATACTGATCTGTTATTCAAGCTTAAGTGAAATGAATTGATGGACAAGAATTATGTGCATCTCTTTGTAGTGTGCCGACAAAATTGCGGTCATTTTTACATCACTCCCCTTTAAAGCGAGGGAGCGAGTTTCCGAATCCAACTACGTGGAAGGTTTGACTCATGAATTATAAATAGACCCGGTGACTTCCAATGCAGAAGACCTACTCTTTAATATTAATTAGCTTTCGATGACGTCATTCGCTTAACCGTCCAATAGTGCAATCACTGCTTCTACATATTAATAAGGAGCTATTCTCATAGCCATAGTAGGGATGGTAATTTCTCCGGCGGAGTGGTCAAATCTGGTCCGCTGAGCGTGTAGCGTGCGGTCATTCCTCACCGGGCAGAGACGGATCACGGGGCGTGGGCTCGGACTGAGCCCAGCGGAAAGAGCTTCGATTCTACAAATACAACAAATTCTCATTTAATATAGGCTATCACAGGACCCTTGGTTAAAATGAATCGTGGAAAGTCGTCCGATGAGACGCTTATAGAAATGAACCGAACTGCTTGGTCCGGCGGCGGTAAGTGTCTGTAACACGCCTTTACACGCTTCCACACATGAGTGTTAGAAAAGTACACACTAATGCTCAGCTTTGTGTTTCATTCAAAAGTTAGCAGCACCTTTTTTCTCTTATTCTAAATTGTCTTTCAAGGCTCGAAAAGTAGGCTATATTACAAATGCGCACATCCGCTCCGTCCAAATTGTACACGCAAGTTACGGTGCGAAGTTTTTTTGACGCTATATTATTTATTTATAGTGTAGATGAATAGTAAACAAGCCTCAAAGTAGGGATTTGTTGTACTGTGTGCATTCATATGTAGTAAGTGTTCCTTAAGTTCATTGCGTCACAGTCAGTGAAGTGATTTATGTGGACCATAAAGCAATAAAATCAATTTTCTAGCACGGTTCTTCTTGAAGACAGCATTAGAAAATATCCACACTGATAAAAACAAAAAGTCAACTTGTCACAGTGGATGAATTGTTTGGATGGATAACACACTACAGATTTAAACTCTATATCTCTGTCCTGTTAAACAAAGTAGACTGAGATGCTAATCAACGTCCCCTTTAAAATCCTTGATTTTTAGGTTCGCCTTAAAATGGTCATGTACTTTCCCTTCAAGCTCTGTGCATGCCAACAGCCAAAGCAGTTGTTTTAACCCGTCTCGGTGTTAGGGAAGATTCTGGCTGCTGAACTAATACTAGACTCAGCTCAAATGTGCTCTTCGCTCCTCTGAAGCTGGTCTGTGCTCAGCAGGCATCTAGTACAATATGTTTAAAAACACTGGTGTGAATGAGGTTTTTAACAGCATAGCTTGATCATGACATTTAACAGTTCTGCTGTGTGTAAAAAAAAAAAAAAATCATAGCATGACTGAGAGTGAATCCAAATATGACTTGTCACATTTACTAACGTGACTAGAGATATGACTTAAGGCACAGTATGAATATCACAGCCTTTCTGTATGTTGCTGCCTTTAGTTAGTCTTCTCTTGTCTCAGCATGATGTCCGCAGCATTATAGGAGTTCCCTGATAAGCTGATAATGGCCTCTATTATCTCTTTTATGCTTTCCGTGTTAGTTAATATGCACTGCCATTTGAGCCATAAAAGCGTTCCTCTCAAGAGAACTTTGTCACTGATGTTAACACCATTTTAAAAATTGCAGGGTCTTATTATTTTCGTGTTTTATTTTGGAAAGGGGGGGTTGCATCCGATGTGTATAAAGATTAACCACAAAACACGCTGCATGTGCTTCGTAGTCGTGTTTCCTGTGTCAGCACTCATTCTCAATTCCTGTTTCACACTCTGCTGTGCCTAAAATTGTCTTTAGATGACATGTTTTGTTAGGGTAGTCAAGACAAAAAGATTCGCTGGTTCAAATATAGATCTCAACTCTAGAAACAGTATGATGATCATGGTGCTTGCAACACTGAACCTTCAAAACAATGCAATTCACTTTGGGTAGATGCAGTACAATTCTGAATGTCTGTCAAAAGTAAGTCATCTTTATTGCTGTGCAATTAAATAATCGGCAGATTCATTTTAAGTGACCACAAAAAAGCACTTAATTATCATTGTATTGCACTGCATTATGTGACATATAAGTCTGGGATAAAGAATAGTGTCTGAAATGTCTTTGCATTTCATTTACATATTCTGCTGCTATCGAGATCTCAGTGAAGTTATCAGAAGAATATGTAAATATCAACATCAGCAGATATTTTGGACCTCGGAATTAAATATCTTTATCCTCCTATTTATTACGAGCTACATATTTTACTACATCATACTATACGACCCATAAAAGCCTCATGTATTATTTTTATTTTGTCTAGAGGTTCAATAAACTGCTCCATTTTGAGAAACATTGAATAATGTTCATGCAAGTTTTATATATGTGACCCTGGACCGCAAAACCAGTCTTATGTCGCTGGGGTATATTTGTAGCAATAGCCAAAAATACATTGCATGGGTCAAAATTATTGATTTTTCTTTTTTGCCAAAAATCCTTAGGATAGTAAGTAAAGATCATGGTACATGAAGATATTTAGTCAATTTCTTACCAAAAATATATTAAAACCTATTTTTTGATTAGTAACATGCATTGATAAGATAACATTTGGACAACTTTAAAGGTGATTTTCTCAGCATTTAGATTTTTCTGTACCCCCAGATTCCAGATTCTCATATATTACCCTATCCATCCAAATCATACATCAATTGGAAACTTATTTATTCAGCTTTCAGATCATGTATAAATCTCACTTTCGACTGGTTTTGTTGTCCAGGGTCACATGTTTAAACCAAAAGAAAAGAATATATGCTGCTCAAACTTCTGCTCAGATGTCTCAGTTTAGAAAGTCCAGCATGTTATTAGCTCTGCTGTTCAAGACTGCAGGGAGTTCACCGTGGTTTACAGGAAACCCATCTTATACATGATCTGGGCCTGGAGTAAATTTAGCCGGATCTGATGAGAAACCTTCTAGTATCCCAACTGTATTTAGACGCAAGAGCTGTTTTCAAACTGTGTGGAAAAACTGTATGAATTTACTTGTTCTACTGAACACAAAGGAAGATATAGTTTGTACCAGACTGTTTTGGTCACCATCGACTTCCATTGTAGGGGAAAAATAACATGGAAGTCAATGGTGACCCAAAACAGCCTGTTTATTTATTTTTAAATCTCTTGCTTTGTGTTTGGCAGAACAAATAAATTCATTCAGCTTTGGAACTACATTGAGAAAAAGTAAATGATTTTCATTTTTGAGTCAACTATTTCTTTCACTGACAATTCGACAACAGACATTAGTACACCTTTTTTTTTTCTGCATGAACACGCAACCGAAGATGCAAGATTTGCATTGCATCTTCAAGGATTACTTTAGTGTAATTCCAAACATTTCAACTGTGTAATCTTCTCACATATAAAATGAAACTAGTATGATACAGTGTAAAACAATATAATAATCTACGACAGCCACAATGATAATAAACTATTCAAATGTGTTGGTCATTATGGAAAATATCTGGCTGCATCTCTGTTTTTCAGTTTGCTCACTCCCATCAGCACTTTCATGGGACGCTGTTATTCTCGCACTAATATGCATACGTTTGGTAAATCTAGCTCCTTATGTGTTTACTTGAGGATAAATATATCTGGTGTAGTGAGAGGAGCAGCTAAACAAGGGTGTGAAAGAAGTCAAGTTTGGACAGTTGAGACGGGTCACCTGATCATTTTTATCTCCCAAAATGTGACAAAATGGCACATGGATGTGGAACAGCTCACTTTGTCTTAGTTTTATCAGGAGGAATTTGCACTGATTTCACAACAGCTCATTTTTTGAAGAAATAACTTAAAAAGGGAAGATTTTTTTGCAGAAGTCAAGTGAATATATACAGCATTAACACCCTTTTTTTTTTTTCATTTTTATCTTCTAGAAGAAAACAATGGCTTCCATGCTACTTCGGATAAGGAGACTCTTCAGCTTGAAAATGCAGAGGTAAAAACACCTTCAGTCCTGTGTGTTGAATAATTTGATAGTCCTAAGAGTCTCAGCACCAGTGTGATGTTCCATGCAGGTCCAGAATGATTTATGCGGGTTAGTGGTGGTTTCGTGCTAGTGGTTGCCATTTACCACCAGATAATCCAGTCAGCCCTTGTGGTTTTTATAGCCTTAACTTGAATCAGCAAGGAAATCTCGCTGGTTAAGAAGCCTGCTGGACATGAAACGTCCAGCAATAAAAAAATCCATTCTAAAAATTCGATAGACTTACTTTAAAGCTACATCATATCATTGTAACAGCATAGCAACCAAAATCAGAAAACCTCAGCGACGGCAAAGCAATTCCCGGGCAACCACCAAAACACAAGCATTGCTTGCAATCTAATCTTATATTGTACTTTCCCTTCAATAGAAATCAGAGACAGGTGTCATATAGCAGGTTATGTGTTTATTGCTCTAGTTTGTAGAGCTTTATTAAAAAACAATTCAGTATTGTTGAGATGAATAGGGAAACAGACATGCTGCGATTCAATAAAGCGGCTTTCAAATAAACGCATTTATATATGTCCTTTAAACAAAGCGTGTATCATCAAAGGACAATGTGTTAATTAAGAGCTGTTTATGCTCATTATATGCACATGATGCAGGCAGACAAATAGTATGTGGAATGTTCTAAACACGCACAGATACTTCATGCGCTCATACATTGATGCGCAGATTGTGTTTGTCAAGACAGGTGCTCTACCATCATGACACATTCATTCAAATCAGCTCAGCTTTCCCCATATATGCCTATTAGTTTGCATATGAAAAATAAGGTGTACCTGTTTCCAAAGAAACACTTTCATTGTCTCTACACTTGTTTTGGTTTTACTATTTTAAAGTGCTTTCTCTCAGATCTACTATATCTACTAAACCAGCCTTTATCTTTACTCATCCACATGCTATGAAACTTCACAGAATCATATAAAGCGTCAATGCTGCTGTTTTGCATAGAGTGAAAAGTGACTGTGGTTCTGAAACGGCAACATAAAGTAATTTAAAGTCCATGACTGATGCCGTATGAAGGATTTCTGTGCCCTTTTCCACTGCTCTCAAGTCTCTTTCAAGCTTTTGCATTTTTTCAGACTTTGCATGTCACCATAGCTTATACCAATCATGACTGGTCTCATATGTCTTGTAACTGAACATGACATGTTGAGTTTGAATGTATGCGTGCTTGAAGGAGATTGAAGGAGAAGTACATATTTAAATTTTCATCAGTTTTGAATTGGAATATGACTAATTTTATGATACTTCTATTGTGTGTTTTTGCCCTTTTATAGCTTAAAAACCACCGTTCACGTTTATGCATTCACATTTATTGCATGGAAATGAGCAGAGTGAAGATTATTCACCATTTTTCCATTTCACAGAAAAAAACTAAATAATGCTAATTAAGGTGCAGGAGTAATTATTTTTCACTGAGCTATTCTGTTAACTGTTCTCCCTTCTCAAATTCCTCTCAGCCTCCTCTGATGAAACCGTTTGTGTTTTGCTGATGTTATCAAGAAAGGCTGAAGTTCACTTCACATTGCCTGTGATCTGTCCACCACCCTTCTCGAGCCTTTTCTTAGCCTTTGTTTATCTTTTTATGGTTTTAACCTTCTCCCATCAGTTTTAATTATCAAAACACATTGAATCAAGATAAGTGCACTTCAGAGCTCATCTGCGAACGTTGCCCTTTCTCCTCTGTCTATCTCTGTACTGTCTCTTCACTCTCTGTAGTCCATGCTGAGTGTTGTGTCTGAATGCACAAGCGCTGTGTCTGTTTGCTCAAGCCATTCTTCAGTGAATGTGTGTGAACAGTGTGAGAGAGAAAACACTGAACCACAGCAGCACCTCACCAGCTTTAAAGGGGTAAGAAAGGAGTTTGTTTGTGTTGTGTGTCAGTTTTAAAGGGCACATGGCATGAAATCCAATTGAAATATATATGGGTTCACTCTCATTTTTATGGTCACTTTAACACATTCTATTGACTAGGAGTAATGTTGCACCTTCATATCTTTTAATTATAGTGTAAGCTGACTTGTACTTGGAAAGTTACTTATAGTCAGTAGAATATCTGTTAGGTCGCTGTTAGGGTACTTCTAGGTGTGGGATGGGGTGGGTTGTTTATTAAATTTTAACAATTAAATTTATTAAATTTATTTAATTTTTTTCTTAAATACATACATGCATGTCTCTCTATTTACATATACATAATAAGTCTACCCTGCACACACACATATATTATGTAAATAAATTATCTTATTTTGGATGTGATAAATCAACTGTTTTTTACTATGTATTATATTTACATATAGAAGTCTTAGGAATACTTCACTTTGTAGAAGACACTTTTAGTAGCATTTAAGTGGATATAGTAAGATAATAAACTTGTACTTTATAGCCCCTTTTAAAAACCAACATTCATAAGAACAATAGGTAGGCAATATTTTGCAATGATTAACATGTGTTTTTCTCTACTAACACGACCAGAGTGTTTGCATGCCCTGTTACTTTAGATGCTCGAAGTGATGGGCGTTCACTTGCTGTTGCTTTAGTTGATGACTTGTGAAACCATAGGTGTCATGCAAATAAGATGATCTGTGTCCTTGAGACTTAATGCATGGAACTGTAGTAATAGCATTATACTGCAGCGGATAACATGCTTATCAGATAATGTTTTATATAGAGAGTTAATCTGGATTAATTATTACAATATATCAACTTTCTCCCAGACGGTTTATTGTGTGATATAAGTGTGAGCAGAGACCTGTCGTTGACGTTTGTGTGTTTTGTGTATATTTACACATATATATCAGTGTCTTTATCCCCATAACATTCTCAATTCATCCACAGATCTGGAGAAAGAGAACTTTATTTCTGAAGTACCGCTCCAGGGTACGCCACGGTAAAGAGGGCTGAACTGTGTCTGTGTGTGCAAGCTTTGAATGAGCATCTTGCATATGGTCAAATTAGATTGTATTATACTATCGTGTTGTGTTTGGCAACATAAAATCCATGAATTTTATGAATTTTATGTGGGAAATAAAGTGACTAGGGTGGGACCTGCAGTAAGTTTATCCATCTGTATGTATTAAGGTTAATCGTGTTTGCTTAGTGGTGTTTACTATTGCAAATACTTAAGATTAGTGGCTTGTTTAAATAACTAACCAAAGTATTAAACTTCAGGTTGTGACTCGTTCTGTACCATTAATGCTACAGGCATGAATAAATGAGGTTATGTGGCTTTTTGACAATAAGTGTGCTAAGGCTATGATTCAACTAAACGTGCGCTATAATTTGAGTAAAATTAAAGGGGTCATGTCATTAGAAGTCAACTTGGCCTTGATATTTTTGTTCACAAAGAAACATTTGTTGAGTAAATAATAAGTAAATGATTTCACAATGCTTTGTGTGGAAATGACCTTTTTATCATGTCGTCAAAACACTCCTATGTAATGACGTTAACCAATCATAACAGTGGCTAATTACTGAGAAGGCTTAAAGGACCTGTCCCTTGAAACATATATATATATATATATACTATATACTATATTATGTATATTAAATGATATATAAATATGTAAAATATAAAAACAGGACCATTTTCTTACATGTATAAATCCATGTGTGTTGTATACAGTACATAATGAATATACACAGTGCACACGTGTATCACATAAAATAAATATTTTGGATGTGATATATATATATATTGTCGCGAGCGAGCCAACACAGACACAGTGGGGGTTACGCAATGCCTCGGAGAGGCAGTTTTTATTAAATAAATACAACAAAATAAAGTGTCCAAAGGGAAAAAGTGTCCAAAATAAAAGGGAAACCCTGTCCTCGTCGTACTCCTTGGGTTCCGTGAGGGTCAGGCAGTGTAGACGGGGAAAGGGTTCCGGGAAGGGGCGGAGTACAGGCAGCTCCGGCTGCTCGCGTCTCTCGGTGGCTCGGACCTCTTGCGGCGTTTCCCTTGGGCGGCACCGGCGCCTCTCGTGGCTCGCTCTCCGGACATTATGCCTTGTGGACGGCTAGCTTATGACACGCCTCATCACACACCGCCAGACGTGCACAGTTCTGCGCCCCTCCTCTCTTCTGCCCACTCCCGTCGGGAACCTGGAGAAGGGCGGCGCTGAAGGACGGGGGAGGCAATGATTGGCCCTCTCAGGCGTCTCATCTGACCACAGGACTTTCTCCCATAACTCCTCTGGATCATCCAGATGGTCCCTAGCAATCTACAGACGGTCTGGACATGGGCTGCCTTAAGCAGAGGAACCTTCCGTGCGATGCAAAATTTTAAACCATGACGTCTTACTGTATTACTGATCGTAGCCTTGGAAACAATAATCCCAGCTCTCTTCACAGCATTGACCAGCTCCTCATGTGTAGTTCTGGGCTGATTCTTCACCATTCTTAGAGATCTTCATAGCCTCTTACATTTTCTGACGATTGCTTCAACAGTTGTTCTTTTTTCACCAAGCTGCTTGGCTATTGCTTTGTGAAGGTCTACAATTTTGTGTCTTTTGACAGCTCTTTGGTTTTGCCCATGTTGCTACTTAGACTTTGGCTGATTGTGGGGTGCACAGGTGTATTTATGACAGCTAACAACAGGTGATAATAATTTTGAATCCTGAGCAGAGTGTAGCTGTAATATTTAAAAGCAAAATAACAGGTCTTTGAGGGTCAGAAATCTGGCTGATAAATATGTGATGCAATTCAAAAATAAATTGTTAAAAAAAAAAAAATCATACAATGTGATTTCCGGATTTCTCTTTTTAGATGTCTGTCTCTTACAGTGGAAATGCACCTACAGTATGCTGAAAACTGTAGACCCCTCTATGATTTTTTAAGTAAGAGAACTTTCAAAATAACAGGGTGATCAAATACTTATTGACCTCACTGTAAATTACATTACATCATTACTTGGAATTATTAGCAGTGATTTGAGATTATTTGAAATTATAGAAAATCCTATATATGTGTGTTTGTGTGTGTGTGTGTGTGTGTGTGTGTGTGTGTATGAATGAATAGTTAAAATTTTTGTTAAGAGTTAAGAGGTGTACTATAACTTGATTTTGACCTGCTAGATTGTAAAACAGGTAAAAAAATATTTAATGTCCAAAACATGTCCATTACAAATGACACTTCTTACTCCTTAGTAAGAGTGAAGCTACTTTGAATAGAGAGACTCGCACACACACTGTTCTGTTTCCCAGCAATCCCTGCCCGTGTCCTCAAATGCCCCTGACTTACAAAATCATTGTAACAACAGCCCAAGAATCAGAATGACTGATCAAGCAGACAAGAACCTCCTCTGTCTTCCCCAAAGCACAACAAACCCCAAAACAGCACTTCAAATTAAGCTATCGACTCCTAAGCAGAGACTCAAAAACAAAAACAGCTAGTCTTCACCTCAAGTCAACGGTCTTTATTTATATTTTATGCTACTAAAGCCTGACAAACCTAACTAGTAAATCTGCAGGGTTTTAGTTGCGCTTCCCAGACGTCAGAGATCACTCAGGAAGTGTAATCCAAGCATTTAAAACCTCGTTTTTTGAGGGCTCTCCCAACAGTCCCGTAAAGCATGCTAATGCTCAGAGATGCACTGTCATCACTCTCTCTCAGCGGCCAAAGGAATGGGAAGAACTACAGCCATGTTAAATTAATCACAAGAGCTCAGAAAGACTGCGACAGAGAGGGGAGGCTGTAAAATGATGGTTTTGGGTTTGTGGTCATTACAACCGTCAGAGTTTCCTGCTCCAGGACTGTAAAACGTCTCGCCAGGTCGTCATGATCCATGTCATTTCCTCAAAGGCCCAAACTCCGCTCGACCAGCCATTCACAAGATTGCAAATTTCCATAGAATACATTGTATAGACAAATACTTGCTTGGTTTAGGACTAAACAGTTTAAACTGAAAGTGTCATCATTAGTGGTCAACAGATATGACGTGGTACCCTGATGAGCTTGAACGCTTATGAGCACTAAGCCACAAAAAAAATAATTTGACAGGTGAATTTATGTGTGAAAAAAATCCAAAATTAATTTCAGTCAATTTTGATTTCATGCCAACTTTACCATCTTTTCAACTTTTAGCCTCTGAAGCATTCTAATCCAAAATGTCATACTCTAAGGGCATGTCTTGCTGTGTGCTGAATGAAAAGGTGTTGTGAGTTCAACTGAAGGACTCACTGTGGGAATGAGCTTTATATAGACTTACCTGCTGGGAGCCCAAGACCGCAATGACTGTTAACACTCACGCTGCTACTGTAGATCACCTGAAACACACAAACATGAACACACAACCATCATCCTAAGTGATAAATTCTGCCATACAGCCGGAAGTAAGAGACCAAACATCATCTACCAGTACATTTTGTTTCGAAGGCAGAGGTTTATCAAAGCTCTTCAAATAACTAGGTGTACTTCCTGCATGATCTTATGTAGCCTACTTTGTTATCTCTCCGAACACTTGAAATGCACAAGAAAGCCAAAAGATTAAAAATGTAGACAGTCAACCCCCTCAAGTCAATAATTGCCAAATTATAGTCAGGCCAAAAATTCTAACTTCAGCAGGTAAACCGCAAGGAATCATGCTTAACTTTTCCTGTTACTCTCTTTCATACTAAATGAAAGTAAGAGCTCAACAAACCTCCATCAAAAAGCTCAGCTGAGGGGAAAAACCCACCAAATTGACCCTGTCTAGAGCCTCGGGGAGTTCCGCAGCATGTGATAACCATCTTTATCGTCTGTACCAACACATCTGTCCAAACACTGCTAGGTCAACCACACAGTGGGTAGTAAATGTGGCGAGTCTGTACATTATTTCACTCGGTATGTCCGAATATGATATGTTTGATAAAAATAAAGGATCCAAATGGGTTGGGAATCATAGAACGGTTGTGAACAGTTCTTAAAAGAACCACTTTGTCTCGTCTTAATAATTTGAAGAACCTTTTCTCTCAGAAATAAAGATTACAGTTGGGAGATCTCACAACAATGTCATAGAAGAACCATTTTTGGTCCCCAAAAGAACCTTTTTAAAAACAAATGTAAATACCCTTTTCAACACTAGAGCAGTATGTGCCATTTAAAGATTCCATGGATGTTAATGGTTCTTTATGGAACCACTGACACCAATAAAAGGACTTTTATTTTTAAGACTTTAGTTACGCAGTTCTGAAAGGGAATGTTCACTAAAGTCAAATTCGTTTAATCCTGTTATGCTACATGCAGATAATTGGGTCACACTCTACTCACAGTGCTGATGGGGTTCAGGGTCACTTAGATAACATCAGCAGTTACATAATAGTGTCTGGCCTGTGTTGTCCTACAGACAGCTGGTGGTCCCTGAGGCGAGGTGATTCCTGCTCTGCCACTTATGCAAGCTTGCTAGCCACATTTCAGTTGCAACCGAACCAATTAGCATCTGTTTTCACACTCTAGACCTTTTTTTTGGCTGAGGAACCCATTAAATTTTGAGCTTTACTGCAGAGAGCTTTCAGTTTTTTTAAAACCCATGCCAATTGTGGGAAATGGGATGCTTATGCAACACTGGATTGTTAGTGTGATTCTGTCAGACGGCTCTGAAATTCACAGACTTCACACTCTTTTCATCACCCTGAGCATTATGAGGCTTATAAGAGGACTGTGCTGAGATTTTGTGGCTTACTTGGGTAGCCTAAACCATCATTACTCTAGTCTGAACATTAGACGGCACTCCCACTTACCGTTCACTGGACACTTGTCTTCAAAAATGGTTGGAAATCCCCAGTTTCAATCTGATTAGGTTTGTCACGAATTCTGGACAATATTGCTATATTAGTCTGGTAAATGCATGAGGTGTGCATCTGATACTGCAAGTCTGTGGTTGTCAGACATGGTCTGAACCTAACAGACTGATCAAAGAGCTAAGAGGAAGTCCACTTTGAACGGCTGACAAAGTATATTTGACAGACTTATGGGCAGATGAGTGTTCAGTAAACCATCTCAATATGTAAGTATTGCTCTATGCCAGAACAGATGGTGCTCGGGAATCCCTTCAATAAATGATAAAAGCCCCTGAGGACCACTGCAGTGAACTGACAAGCTTTGAGAATATGAATATATATATATTCCAGTGTTTGCAAAGGTGCTTTTGAATGGAGATGGAACTCTGTGTCGTTACGTAGCTTCCAATGCAATCCACTCAGATTTTACATGAAATGCTTTATTTTTTGTATATAAAATTTGTGCATCGTTTAGTAAACATACACACACACACACACATATATATATATGTATATATGTAGTACATTTCCAATACATATTATGGTTAATTACCTTACCATATACTGTAATTCATAAAAGCTACAGTAATACATATTTGGAAGTAAAAGTTTTAATTACCATATAATATGTGAAGATGGACCACAAGACCAGTCACATGAGTATTTTCTTTCTTGAAATTCAGATTTATACATCATCTAAAAGCAGAATTAATAAGCTTTTTATTTATGTGTGGTTTTTATGTAAATGTATAATACACATTTTATGATTATGTATGTTAGGACAGGTCAGGACAATATTTGTCCAATATTTTCTCAAATATTGAGAAAATCGCTTTTGAAGTTGTTCAAATGAAGATCTTAGCAATGCATATTACTAATTAAAAATTAATTTTTGATATACACTGCTCAAAAAAACACTTAAACAACACAATGTAACTTCAAGCTGTTGTCACATGCTGTTGTGCAAATGGAATATACAACAGGTGCAAATTATAGGCAATTAGCAAGACACCCCCAATAAAGGAGTGACTGCAGGTGGTGACCACAGACCACTTCTCAGTTCCTATACTTTCTGGCTGATGTTTTGGTCACTTTTGAATGCTGGCGGTGCTCTTACTCTAGTGGTGGCATGAGACGAAGTCTACAACCTACACAAGTGGCTCAGTTAGTGCAGCTCCAAATCCAGACCACCATGGGTTAATAAATTGGATTTCCATTGATAATTTTTTTGTGATTTTGTTGTCAGCACTTTCAACTATATACAGAACAAAGTATTTACAGTTTTTCTGGATTTCCCAATTTCCCAAACATCCTATTTTCAAGTCAAAATGAAGCTCTTCACTCAAAACCATTAACTTTTGCTGAAAAACCAAACTTTGCCCTCACACATCAAACACAAGCCCTCAAAAACACACACACTACAACATAGATTTACATACTGGTGCAATTAATTCAAGACATTTTTTCCAAAACAGTTATGTTGCTTATGGTTCTCCTCCTCAAAATAATTTTGACATGAACACAAAAGGCACAACCAATGAATACACTGGCACATTTTCATTCATTCATGTACTACACAGTAAAACTGAATAAATAAATAAATAAAAATAAAAATTTTTAATCTTCTGCCTCAGCATCCTGTCTTTACTCTGGGTCAGGCCAAAGAATCTGGACCACATCACAGGCTATACTGGCTCTGGACAAACAGTGGGGGTAAAATTCTCTTGCATGCCTGATGTCCTTGTGTCATTCATCACAAACAAGATTAGTTATGTTGTCAATATAACAGTACACTCTGCTAGTACTAACTGATCTATGAACTACGGCATCAGTTTGGCAGTTACTGTACTAAAATGACTAAAGACTAAATTGCTGTTTATGTATGCCATATATTCATTTCAGTACAAAGTACAAATGTGCACATTACTGTACGTGGGATGTTGATTAAAAAAGACTATATATGAAAATAAATGTGTAGAAAATTTGGTTTACAGTTTATGACAGTTAGATCAACCAATTTGTGTTTACTGTAATGATTTCAAATACAGTATAGGTAATCAGCTGCATGATTTTACCAGAGCAATGGCAACTTGTTCAAAAAAATGAGAAATGTTTTATGATCTACACGAGATCATCTAGTGATGTGGAGGTTGAACAAGTAGTTCTGAGAATTTCATTTCTGATCTGAGAAATGGACCAAAGCCC
>JAUCNO010000585.1:9719764-9734331 GCA_032353835.1 Enteromius viviparus | reverse complement strand
CGTTCCCATAGCGTCTCGTCGACGCAGCGTCTCGTTCCTTCAAGGAACAGGGTTATATACATAACCTGAGACGTTATATTTGTTTGTAAAACTCTGAGGTGCTAAAATTATTATTTTTTTAATTTGACAGACAAGGGCCACAATGTGAAGCTGCAGCATCACTTTAGGTGTTGTCATGCCACAAACGGTGGTTGAGTCAGTGGTCAGGTTTACTTTATCTAGCAGCCGACTGAAAATCTAGATAATCTGCGTGTTTGTTTGGCTTTGTTTGTATTGTGTAGAAACTGGAGTGGGTTCTAGACCAGACCCTACCTGAAATAGCAGGCAGGTTTATACTGTGCTGGGCCACAGTTGTCTTCTGGGTAAGCCAGGCACAGGACGACGATACTATAGAAGTGATTGCTGTGTGTGTGAGTGCGTAGCGTTAGCAGCCGGCCCGCAGTGTGATCGCAGCTCTGAAAGACTGTAGTCGTTAGGAACAGGAAGAGTCCTGGCAGACAGCACTAGTACAGTGCTAGAGTGTGTGGTGGTGGTTGCTCATGATCCCTGCTTTGCTTGCTTGCTGTGTAGGAGATGGAGCCTTATTTACCTCTAACAAGCAAGTGTGCTCGTTCAATACTGTCCGGGGCCACCGTCCTCTTCTGGGTGAGCATCAAAACCATCTGCTACTTTAAGTATAATAATATATATATATATAGTAAAGAAAAAATCATGTCTAATTGTTATAAGCACCTTTGTATATTAGCACATAAATATAGTGGAGTCCTCGGCATCAATGAAGAGCTGTAATTAATGTAGTTAAACTTGGAAACTTAGACATTTCAGATTTTTAAACACTAAAAATATTAAAGTTTTGTTTAGTTCTAGCCAATAAAGCAGAAAGCACACCAAATACAATCAGATTTTTGAGCCCCACTGAATATATTAGCTCTGTTGCACTGGTTAATGAGCTGCCTATTTAATTGCTGCATTTAATTGTATTTATTTATTTTAGAATTTAATGTAAACACACTACATACACACCAAAAAATGGTATAGAATAGTGCAAAAGTATGTGAATTTGGACAGACGTATAGCTTTGGGACAGAGCTAATATATAGAAATACTATACTGTGTAGCAGGTAGGTTATCACATGAGATGAGCAAGACTTAATATTGAATGTTAATAAGTCGCTGTACTGTATGGACACAGAATCACACATCAATAAGTAAGTTTAAATCAATAAATCTGAAGTTTGCCCGAGGATGCATGCTTTTACCAGCATGTAGCATTTTACTGTTGTGACGTGTCCTAGTAAACACTGCATGTTTATCTTTTTTAACGCTATTTTTAATTGAGTTGTAATAGTAGCTGCGAGGAGTGAGTAGTGTGTATGTGTGTGTATGACGAGTACCTCTCTCGCTCCCCAACCCAGATCTCTCTGATTATCGCCAGTATAATCGGTGTGATTGCGTACCGTCTGGCGGTGTTCGCGGCGTTTGCCAGCATCATGAAGGACAGCCCCACCAATAATCTTGATGTGATCGGAAACCTGATCACGCCGCAGTTCGCCACATCTGTAACAGCTTCCTGTATCAACTTTGTCATCATCATGATTCTGAACTTCCTGTATGAGCGTGTCGCCATAAAGATCACTGACATGGGTGAGCCTTTAGCAAGTATATGGGACTCCCAGCCTTTTATTTCCACCCAAAACCTTGTGATGTTTCAATAAATACACTTACTAAATTATATTATTGTTAGTTGTTGTAGTTGTTGGTTTAATTTCTTTTTATTTTTATTTAAGCTATTGCTTTTATTGTAAGAAAATTCATTTATGGCGCTTTTTCACTGCATAGTGCGGTACGGCACGGTTCAGTACAGATCTTTTGGCGGGTTTTCCACTGGGAACAGTACCTGGTTCTTTTTTAGTACCGCCTCAGCCGAGGTTCCAAGCGAGCCGAACCGTTACCAAAACATGACGTGTAAACTCTGCTGTCCACTGATTGGACGGAAAAAAACGTCATGACTGCGTCACTGAACTTGCGACACGAGTCACAACAGATGTGCTAGATTTAAATCAGCACGGCAAGCGAAGGATCGGACGCAACTTTTTTGTTTGAAGAAACGCACCTTTTTTGTTTTTGCAACAAACTTCTTCGTCTTGCTGTTAAAAGCATCCATTCCGTCGATATGCTCCATTGTTGTGTGTTTGTTTGTGGCGCGTTTACGATGATGTCACGGCAGTAGAGGCAGCGCAACTATAACCACACATGAATAATCCCGCCCACTCTAAAGCGGTACTAAACTGCAGTGGAAGCGCAAACCGAGCCGGACTGAGCTGAGCCGAGCCCAGTCGTACCACGCAGTGGAAAAGCGCCATTATATTTGTTCGAGTCAGTTCATTTTGTGTTCAGTATCTTGAAATAAACAATACGAAAAACAATCGTAAGTTCAGTAAATGGCGTATTTCCATAAAGTAAAGTGTTTTGCGCACTGATTTTTTTATTCTCTACTGTCCGCAGAGGTTCCCAAAACCCACGTGGAGTACGAGAACAAGCTAACGGTGAAGATGTTCCTTTTCCAGTTTGTCAACTACTATTCCTCTTGCTTCTATGTTGCCTTTTTCAAGGGCAAGTTCGTGGGCTACCCTGGAGACTATGCCTACATGTTCGGCAAGTGGAGAAATGAAGAGGTAACCCTGAGTTCCCATGAGCCTGTTTTTAAAGTGTTATTGTTCTTTTTATTCTCCATGGCATTTTCTTTTTTACTTTTTAACCTTTGTTATGCATTTGGTATTGCCAATGGATCTCTGTTTTATATTAATTGAGTATAGAGTTTAAGGATAATAGTAAATACATTAATAATTTACTAATAATAATTTGGATTGATTTAAAGCAATTTTTTATTTATGATCCTCATAATTGTGTTTCCAGTGCGAGCCAGGCGGCTGTTTGATCGAGTTAACCACTCAGTTAGTTATCGTGATGGTGGGTAAACAGGTGTGGGGGAACATACAGGAAGCTCTCGTCCCGTAAGTCCGTATGACATAGTCACACATTCATAACTGTCATAATCTGTTGCTTGACCAGAGTACATACTGAACGTAGTGTCTATTTTGATAATAATAAACCGAGAAAGTGAATGATTCAGATCCACGTAACATGTGTTGTTGTTAGTGTGTGGTGTTTTATATATATATATATATATGTGTGTGTGTGTGTGTGTGTGTGTGTGTGTAGCTGGCTGCGTAACTGGTGGGTGAGCAGAAGTGCCCGGAATCATCCGGAGAGTCTGTACAGCCGCTGGGAGCAGGATCATGACCTGCAGAGCTTCAGTCAGCTTGGCCTCTTCTACGAATACCTGGAGATGGGTGAGTATCCAGCACCTACAGTTCATCAGGGCTGAAAAATCTTTAACTACATGATCATTATCATTTATATATACAGTAAAATAATATTTACTATTACACTAAAATAAGGCCATCCAAGCCATAGTAAATGGTTCTGAATAGGAATTTAGAGTAACCAGCCGTTTATGTTTGAAATGATTTTCACATCATTCTGAAGTAAATATTCTATCACTTATTCACAGAAAACAAAACAATATAGTGTTTTAAATTTTAAAAGACATGTTTTGAGGCTGAAAGCTAGTATGGGTGGGCGTGAGAATATTCATGAATATTAATGAGCGGATATTTTTTTCAGCCTGCAGTAACTCAGTCTTCCTGACAGATGGCACTGTAGCTCATCTTTATGTGGAGAAACGTTTGATTTCTTCTTTATTTGCAGTTATCCAGTTTGGCTTCATCACTCTGTTTGTGGCCTCTTTCCCGCTGGCTCCTCTGCTGGCTCTGATGAATAATATCTTGGAAGTGCGAGTGGACGCCTGGAAATTCACCACTCAGTTCCGCCGGCCCGTGGCATCCAAAGCACACAGCATCGGCGCATGGGAGGAGATCCTCAACATGATTGCTGTTTTCTCAGTGGTCACCAATGTGAGTCTGTAGTAATAATGAGTCAGGAACCACTACATCATGCATTATATAAATCTTAAAGGGTTAGTTTACAACAAAATTTCAATTCTGTCATTAATTCCTCCCCCTCATGTCCTTTCAAACCCATACAACCTTTGCTCATCTTCAGAACACAAATTAAGATATTTTTGATGAAATCAGAGAGAGAAATCTGACCCTTCATAGACAACAACACAACTGAAATGATCCAGGTCCAGAAACATGTTAAATACATCAGTGACAACACTACTTACATCTTTACTGTAGTATTTTCAATACTTCTATAGTCTTTAGTTTGTTTATCAACTGGTAATGAAATTTATCCTGAATAGAGATATCAAAGCAGGTCTTGTAACAGCATTAAATGTCATTTATTTGTCCTTCAGGCTTTCATTGTCGCCTTTACATCCGACATGATCCCTCGGCTGGTGTATAAGTACGCATATAACCCGCATGCTGAGAACACGATGGTAGGATACATCAACGACAGCCTTTCATTCTTCAACATCTCAGAGTTCAAACCGGAAAACAGTCCAGACTATGGCGAAAGCCCAGACTGGTTCTATAGCTCCAACATCACCACCTGCAGGTACGGTTGTGTATGTTTGTGCTGTATCTTTTCATTGACAGATCTATTGTGAGACTGGTTAAGTGTATGATAAACGTGAATGCTGTGTGGGTGTTGTAGGTACCGTGACTACCGTTACCCTCCAGGACATGAGAAACAGTACAATCATACCATGCAGTTCTGGCACATTCTTGCTGCAAAGTTAGCCTTCATCATCATTATGGAGGTATGAGATCTTGAATTCTCTTCAGTCCTGAGTCAAAAATAGCTACACTATATATGCTTTAAAAGAATATACATACAACTGAACTGAAAATGTATTATAATTTAAATATATTATATTTAAATTTAAAATGTATGCAGTTAACTTGACTTGAACCTGTTAAGTATGACTGAAATACGTTTTTAAATGTAATTTCAGAATTACCTTTAAAATATGATTAAAATGTACAGCAGAATGTACACTGAGAAGCATTTAAAAAATACAGTAAAAGTAAAATACCTTTTTTTGACATGATGCTTTTAAATATTGAAATTATTAAACATTTGAAATTATGCCGTTTTAAATTAGGACATTCTAATGTAATTTGAAATTATGCCGTTTTAAATTAGGACATTCTAATGTAATATCGAAAACACTACAGGTAAAATGATAAAAGTTGACATTTGCTTTAGTATATCAGCAAACAATGCAAAATAAGTACCAATTTAAGCATGATAAAATATCATAAGCCTTGTGGGACCATGCGGACATATAACGAAGTTACACTATGGACGTCCCAAGTTCTAATCTCAGCTCGAGGACCTTTCCCAATCACGCCCCATTCTCTTCTCAAGACTTTGCTTCCTGTCATGTCTTATTTTATTAAAGTGCTCCTATTATAGGTTACGAAAGGTTCATATTTTAGTTTTGAGAGTCCCCAACAACAGGTTGACATTCATGCAAGGTCAAAAAACACTTTCCTTTTCTTACAATAGGTGTTTATTTTTATATTATTTGTTAAAAAAATCAAGTTTTCTGAGCATGCAACAAGGGGCCGGCATTGTGCTGATGTTTCACTTTGGTAACCACATGAAACCACTTGGGACTTATTTTAAAATCAACTCATTTCAGTGATTCAAAGTCTTTTTTTTTGAGAAACAATAACTTTATACATGTGAAAGGTCTTTTTACAAACAGCCTCATGTATCAAAACAAACAGCACGTGGTATTTATTTCCACCACAGCAAGCCGTTCTTAGCAACAGAAATAACCTGGAAAACTATCAGCATTTTTGCAGATATCCGATATTTCTGGAAATCAACTATTGATGCCGATTAATTGGCAAAACTGACACATCAGTCAACCTCTATTTAAAATTGTAATAACACTGATAACGATAAAGACGTTATACAGTGACTAATTGCTTCATTAATTCTATAAATTTATCGGTTTAGCGTAACCGATATATTTAAAGTCATCAGTGCTGAAATAAGTACTAAACTTGTCCTAATACTTTTCTTCTCTCCAGCATGTGGTGTTTGTGGTTAAGTTCTTTGTGGCGTGGTTGATCCCCGACGTGCCGTCAGACGTGAAAGCCCGTATAAAGCGCGAACGCTA
This sequence comes from Enteromius viviparus, assembly GCA_032353835.1. Lineage (NCBI taxonomy): Eukaryota > Metazoa > Chordata > Actinopteri > Cypriniformes > Cyprinidae > Enteromius > Enteromius viviparus. Next base: position 9,728,168 of record JAUCNO010000585.1, on the reverse strand, counting down.
CCTCATCCAGGAGTACCTCCACAACTACGAGCTGGAAAAACTCAAAATCCAGCTCAGCCAGAATGGCCCGAATAGCCCGAATGGCCTGAACATCGAGCAATGCACTTGTTCCGCCACAGCCGCCATGCCAGTGACGCTGGAGGTGTTATCAGACTGTCTGACCTAACACAGGCCTGCCTGACCTCTCCTGACCTTGACACTAGCACATGAATGCTTTCAGTCAGCCGATGTCTCAAACCAGTCCTCTCTGTTTCAACACAAAATCACACGCCGCTGGTTTCTAATATCTCACAAATCATATTGGATATTTTTTTTCACACCACATCCGCTGTTTTGGGGTTTTCCTCATCCATGTTATGTTACCCAGTACTTTCGTTTTCAGCCATGTGACCTTATGTTTGTTTAATAGAATAAGAGATATTAAGTATAATACCGCTCAAATGTATTTAGATCTACTGTACCTAAAGCCATGGGAGCTGTAACACTTGCACTCTTTAAGAACAATTAGGTTTTCTCACGCTTTCCATATTATTGTTCTCTGTTGGTGTTGCCAACGTCTCTGTAAGACACTACAAACGCAAGTACAGACTGTTAATGATCTGTATGAAACAATGTGTGGCGGTTGCCATGTCAGTCAAAACATCAAGCTTAGATTTCATCCCAAAACTAAACTGGGTGAAATATAAACTGGACGTTTCAGGCTGAGTTACAGCATGGATGAGTGTCTCACACAGTGTAAAAAAACAAGTACTCAGCGACAAACTTTATTGTTTAGAATGCCTTTAAGCTACCAAAGATAAGAAGCCTTAACACCATAGACATATGCATGGATCATTTACGTTATTTAAAATGAGACATAAATGTTAAACACTTCTATTTACCATATGTTCTGAGTTCATGTATAAAGAATTTATGAAAAAGGTTTTTTTTAAATTACATATTAACGTGTTTCTTTTTTTAGTATATTTGGTGTATTTTCTTTTTTGATCAAATATGTACAATATTTAAAACAAACTGGCACTATTTTTTTGCAGTATTATTTCATACGGTTGCTTGATGCAGCACCAATACTGATTTTCAGTGCGTACAATAATGCCAAGTTTATTTTATTCGCTGGAAATCGTATGTAAGAAAGGAGACTCTATGCCAAACGTTAGTAGATACGTCTATAAATATGCACACTAACTGCACTCTTGCTGTAGCTGTGCCGTCGGGTGATGGAGGCACTGAATCTTCACCCGCTCTATTTATTAAGCAGTTATCACTCTGTTTCCATTCAAAGATAATCTGCACTTTAATGCTGTACGTTGAGCGGGAAACAATATCAAAGCCAAAGTAGCTCTGGTTTGTTGAATGGCAAAGCTAATACATGTGCCTTTATCGAAATACAAACTCCACACGGGATGTTTATATGTTCTTCCTCTCCAATTGATTTACTGTGTTGTCCTGGTCAGAAGGCCAGTGTCATCTTGAGTTTATGTTTTGCACGATGCACTTAATGAGGACTAATTTATCTCAGTGTTATTGAGGGAAGATGATTAACAACCCTTTGAATCTGCAAAATCCTTAATTCGGTAATAAGATGCCAATCTGATCATTCATTTGGCATTGGACGACTTCAAATCAAACTTCAAATCAGAAAGTTATAATGAGGACCATGAACATTGCATTTGCTGTTATTTGTGACTTGAATATTTAAGTTCAATGTTTTGTTTTCTGCCTCTGGTCCAGATATGAAGAATTTAGTCACTGTTTGTCATAATAAGAACTGTTATTCATAACAATGTATGCTGTTTGACTATTTCACTGTTGGATTATGTAGCTGACAATCTGCAAGCTGTGCTGTGAGGTGAAAAGCCATTTATTAATAAAACATTTTCTGTCCGTTTTGACATTTCAGTTCTAGAGCTAGATGCTCAAAGACTATGCCTTAACCTTTATCTGTGTTTTACTGTTTTAAGTTGATTTTATGCCTGTTTTTATGCATGGTTATTTTGGATGTGGATATGAATCTAAGTGTGTTTCTTCTATCCTGCTAATGTACCAGAAATGTACTCAGTTTTTCATATTTTAGTCGAACTGTTGTGACCCAAATAAACTATAGAATACACCAGTGACACGCTAGTGTTTAATTGTTCTGGACATTGCTTTGATTTCTCATGTCAGTTCAGGGGTTTTGAGAGATGGTTTTCACATACATTATAAAGTTTGCTTCATAGATTCTGATGGGTTAGAACAGCTTGTGTGACTTATGAACATTTCTACACTGGTCAGGCATAGCATTAAAAACACTTTGTGCTGCTAGAACACCTCAGATTCACTGAAGCATCAACTCTAAATGTGTCCTATGGTCATGACACCCAAAACATTAACAGCAGATACTTAAAGTATCTGAGGTGCAAGCTGAGGTGGACCTCTATCAATGGTTTGTTGGTCCAGCAGATTCCACATTTCGGTAATAATAAGTCCATCTCCATAAAACCGATCATCTCTGAGAGCTGGAAATAGAAGAGGCTGTTCTTGGTTGGCATTACAGTGCAAACAGTTTCCCTGTTGTTTCAGCGATTACCCTGTGCGCTTTAACTAAAAGAGCAAATCATGGACAGCTTGTGTCTTTTTTAAAGATGCTGATCTCTCCTTTTGGTTTAGTTCCTTTCCTGACCACTGATGACAGCCTTCTTTTGTGTCTGGGCATCCAAAATGCTAAAGACACATTAATGGATGGCTCATGTCTCTGGAAAGTATAAGACTCCTTTGTCAATACCTGTTCTGGTTTCTCTGCCACCTGCTAGTGCTCTGGGAGATTGAGGGTTACTGTAAGAGACTATCGGCTCGGACAGTCCCCATGGACCTCTTACTCCTCCCACAGTGCTTGTTCTGTTCGGTCTACCCTCAATTGCGGGGAGGCTAGGGTGTACACTGACATTCCCCAGGTGGAGATCGCAGTAAAATGCTGCAAATACCACCAATTGGAGAAATCATATTTATCCTCAAGTCAGGCCTTCTCTGCCCTGTATGCTAATGCAAATGCACGAGGATAGTACTGACCCGAGGTTGATGTAGGAAATGCATAACCCAACTGCATCGGGTTGGGTTATGCAACAGGGGACGAAAGCCCTGTCGTGATCCTTCAAGAAGGCAACATCCAAGAGCAACATCTCTGGCTCAACCTGGTTGAGATGAGAGTTCTTGACAAAGTGTACTTTCTTAATGCTCCCATCTCCCAAGCTGGCCTGTCCAGCAACACTGTCTTTTGTTCGGCAAGACTGTCAGGGACTTGTCAATGACCTGCATTTCTCGGCAGTACAGAAGCAGACATCCTGCCCTTATGTCATCTTCCAGTTGCCACTGTTTTATTCATCAGTCATATCTCAATCTAATCATCAGCGTGGGTGTCCTCCTGTGTCTTTTAGAGCTGCTGTGCTTAGACAACATCAAGGCTGACATATCACGCCTCTTGCAGCAGTGTGGCACTGTCCCAGCCAGCCCCTAAGTCTGCTGAAAAGTTGATGACGTGGCCCTGACACCGGCAACCCAGAGATGTGGGAAGCTGCTTTTTCTCATGAGATGGCAATGATAGCTCCATTCATTCCCATGGGATAGAGCTGGGTGGAGAATATTTTGTTCTGTTTCCAAGCAGAGGTTGACCCACTGGAAAGTGGATGCCATTGCCTTGATGTACCAGTCCTAAGGCAAGCCGTGCCACATAGGCATGAGGAGCTCTGCCTTCGGTCAGTCCACATCAAGTGTGTCCACCAGGGACGGACTTACCCATTAGGCAAAGGTATGCGACTGCCTTGGGCCCCTGAAAGCCAAGGGGCCCCCAAAATGCTTGTCATACACGAGACACAAGCGAGGACACACAAGCAGTTGCTTTTTACGGTGTTTATTACAACGACGACCATCAGCGTGTCCGAGTTGAATGTATTTCTTGTGCTTTGTTAACGGCTGGAAGGAGCTCCTCTTTCAGTAAAAAGATATGTTGCTTATCTGAGGCCCCATTTACAATAGTGCGTTTTCGTTTTAAAATGCATAACTTTTGCTAAGCCTATCGTTTACACTAATCCGACGTTTTCTGCCCTCAGAAATTAACTGATTGTTTTGTGCAGATTAACATCTTGGAAGGTAGAGCTGGTTATGTAGTTTAAATAAGTCACTGTTTAGTCACTATTTTATATTCATCCCGTTTTAAGGCCTTATAGCACCTTTCCCTTCCCTTGCTTCCATATCATTACTGCCAATCTGGTAACAAAAAATAGAAAAGCTGAAGCAATCTTTCACTGGAGTTGAAAATCCCTTCTGTCAAGACATGTTTTGTGGTCTTAACAGCATCATGGCCATCTCCAGCAGCGAAGTACTAACCCTTTGTCCCTGTGGGCAACGAAGTCAGCAAATTCGCACTGGGCCTATTTACTTGATGCCATCACTACCACTAATGTTTGTGACTACAAATATATATGTATATATATATTTAAATGTACATAAAATGCTGAAATAGAAAAGCATGCTGGTTTCAAACAAATACATTTTTTGTACGAATTGTAATGTTTATGTATTTATTAATAATTCAACATATAAGGGCAAACGACGGCATTGCCTCCAGTACGAGCCGACATGTGTTTTGAGCGCCCGCTAGTGGTTATTAAGCAAATTGGTTACAAAGCACAAGAGTCTTTTTTTTCTATACCCTACCCCAGTGGTTAAGCTCACCATGAAATACCCCCAGCTCTGCACATTTTGTACGTCACCCTCTTCAGGTCTTGCAGTCTCCACTAATATGCTGATGAGATGAATCAGGTGTGATAGATAGGGAGACATACAAAATGAGCAGTCACGGAGAGCTTTAAATCACTTAAATCACTGCCCCACCTAAAATTATTAAACCGAGTGGATTCGATGTGATCTCCTACGATTAATTTTCCTGAATAAACAGTAGGCTATAGAATGAAATAAATAAATAAAAACTGCACCGATATCCTATTCTATATTGTCTCATCCGAAGAGCTCATAATGTCAGTTAAAACTGATTACTTGAAGGTGTGTATAGTCTACGTATAAAATAAAACACACACACACTTTGTGTATCAAATACTAATATAACATGACTCATCCATATGTTTGCCAGTGGCTCTTTGTTAATAGCTCGATGTCAGTACACGCTTTTTTAGCTGCTGATGAGTGAAAGAGGGGAGCGCGCAGGTGTGGAGCGCGCAGCTCACTCGCAGGACGGACGCGCGCCTTCTCTCGCGCCAGAGTCCTCTTCGCGCTCTTTCTTTGTCGTTTTCCTGCTTTCGAAGGTGAATTCTGATGGAATATTCTCGTTAATAGTTGAGAACATGTCGGCAAAATGGAAAACCGAAGAATTACAGAAGTCGAAGGAAAGGGAGTTTCAACGGACATTTCAGTGACTGTGAATCCAGCTTTTAACTGATTGATAATCTTGGTGGTTTATAGGTCGTCTAGGAGGAATAAAACAGCATTTTTTAACTGGGTCAAAAATACTGCTCAGGTTTCTACACTCAAGGAATATGCTGAAATATCTTACAGCCAATTCAAATTAAAATCTCTTATCAATAACGAGTGGAATATATATCTTTGGAGATGGATACGATGAAGGAACGAGTTTTGGCACCCGGTAAGGAACGATTGAAGAATCTGGCCGGGAAAACCCTAGGACACATGCACAGGTATCAAACCCCTTTCATTCAAAAAATTAGAAAAATAAATAAATATATATATATATATATATATATATAAAATAAAATTAATAAATCGTAATGATGTTAAACATTATTCGTTTATTATCTTGACGTCAAAGTACAATTTTGGCTACATGTCTACTGAGATTCAAATTATTTCCCCTCCTTCGATAAAGGATGGTTATACCTCACAAAATCCATAATCATTCATCAATCTGGGATGTAACACGTTCTATTCGACATTTTTCGTTTCGAGAAAATAAGAGAGAAAGGACTATAGGCGTTAAAGATCGTGATGTGATCGTGTATAGATCTAGAGATGAAAGAATTCCTCGGAGGATGGTTCCTGTGCCCACAGCGCTCCTGACTCAATTAATAATTCATGAAAAGAAAGTCGTGACGTGACGCGCCAAGAATATGCCCTTTAATTAAATTTGTATTATGCTGTTATTATTATTAATGCTGTTGTTAAGAGTTGACATTAGTATATTTTTTTTTTCATTTATTTGTGAACAATAAAAAAAATCTGTAATGATTTAGCTCACAAACTGATTTCAGATTTCAGAATAATTCCTTTTTTTTCGTTTACGTTTTAAAATCGTCTGAATTCTTTGTGTGTTATGAAAACAATGATTATTTTCAGAGCGTTTTCTGCATTTTTTATATATATAGATTTAGGCCAGAGGTTATGAAACGCTCAGAGAACGAAACAGTGAATGGTTTACATCAGAGAGAAAGAGAGAGAGATATCACTTTGATCCGATAATTATACGCCATAATAAAATTATATTTCGTATATTTCGTTTCGTGTTATATATTATTTAAATTTTTTTTTTTATTCTGTATATTGAGATATTTTAGCAGCCACAAAAATTTGTTAGAAACGAAAAAAATCGCCTTTTACCTGCCAAGATATGGTCTATCTTCTGCTTTTTTAAGCTATAGGAATGCATTTCGATTAAAAAAAAATGCTGCAATGCGGTTGAAATAACTTAGTTTGCCAAGTCGTGACCAAATAGAACAGAACAGAGATATGCAGTAGAATTCTGTCAGTCCTCCCCTTTTGCTGAATGATGAATTTAACCAAATTATTAAATAAAACAAACATCTTTGATAACATTCTCTTCGCAGACCGAGAAAAAAAAACTTCGATTTCGAAAAAAAGAGGAATGTATTTTGTATATATATATATATATGTATCTAACATCTGTATTTATGTGTGTGTGTGTGTGTATATATATATACATATATGTGTGTGTGTGTGTGTGTGTATATATATATATATTAGCAAACAAAATGTTTCGGGGTTTTCATTTATTTTTTTTATGGTCAAATGTTCTTAATGGTTATTTCTAGCTTGTTTTATTTTAACACCTGCTTTAATGATGCCCGAACGTTACATTGAAACAGAATAGGCTAATAATAAAATAAATGTAAAGAAAGAAAGAGTTGGTGCCGTTGCGAGGTTTGTCTGAGGAGCTGTGTCCTCGCAGGGTGATGGAGAAGAAGCAGAAGACGGGTGAGGTGATCGAGCTGACGGAGGAGGGGAGGCCCGCGCCGCTGCAGGAGAAGAAAGCGCCGCTCTGCGACTGCACGTGCTTCGGGCTCCCGCGCCGCTACATCATCGCCATCATGAGCGGCCTCGGCTTCTGCATCTCGTTCGGCATCCGCTGCAACCTCGGAGTCGCGATCGTCGGCATGGTCAACAACAGCACCATTCACAAGGGCGGAAAGATCATCATCACAGAGGTGAGAGCGAGGCCAGAGCTCCTCCCTCGAGTTTTCGGACAGAGCATCTCAGCATCAGCCCTTGAGGAAGCAGTCCAACATTCACCGTAAAAAAAAAAAAAGATATTTCATAAGAAAGATATATGCAAGATGTGTCTTTCAAGGCGTTTGACTTGATACACACACACACACACACACACACACACACATATATATATATATATATATATATTGCATGTTTATGAATGAATTGATTAATTAATCGCGCGCTTTTTTCCCTTTAAGAAAGCGAAGTTTAACTGGGACCCGGAGACTGTGGGAATGATTCACGGCTCGTTTTTCTGGGGCTATATAGTGACACAGATCCCAGGAGGGTATATATCCTCACGACTCGCTGCCAACAGGTAATTTACAATTCACCATATTACAAAACAAACAAATAAATCAATAAACACAAAATTAAAAAGTTTAACAGGCTCCTTTGTATGTCATATAAAACACATATTTATGTATTTATTTAACATAGTAGTTTGTATCTGATCTGGCAACCACATACATGTTTTTAAGGGCAAATCCTGTCGTTTGTGTGCTTTATTTGGTTGCCATGAACCCTGAATGCAGAAGAGCAGACATGCCTTCCTCTGGAGAGCTCATTAACCAGACACTCACATGCTCTGTGTGTTCACTGCTAGACACGTCCTGATTCAACAAAACTCCCTTTGACTGAAAAACATATTTTTAGATACCTAGCATGTCATTATTCATTCACAGCAAAAAAAATATAATAATAAAAAAAATAAATATCTATATATATATATATACATATACATATAAATATATGTGTGTGTGTGTGTGTGTGTGTGTGTGTGTGTGTGTGTGCACTTGTAGTACAGGTAATGTTTCATAAATCCAATTATGTAAATCCCATTCTTAAATGTTGCATATGGTGTATTAAGGCACGAAATTGTAGTGAGATA
>JAUCNO010000585.1:9703256-9716905 GCA_032353835.1 Enteromius viviparus | reverse complement strand
ATACAGTCTGTACAGTAGAAACACCATTACGCCTATGGAATGTCCCCACAAGGATAGCAAGGCAAAGTGTGTGTGTGCGTGTGTGTTCATAAATCCAATTATGTAAATCCCATTCTTAAATGTTGCATATGGTGTATTAATGCACGAAATTGTAGTGAGATAGATGCATATAGTGCTTTATATAATAGAGATTGTTTAAAAGCTTCACATTAATAAACAGGACAAAAAACAGAATCAATGATGCTGACGTCTTCAAATGTAAGATAAATTTTAATTGGGATGTAAACCAGCAGAATTGCGTTACACATAAAATACAACACCATAGCAAAGACAACGAGTGACTGTTAAATGCAGCTTTTACATTTCGTGATCCATACAACCTTGCTTCAAAAACCTTGCTCTCCATTTCACTTACATGAATCTGATTTCACAGGTCACACATTAAAACAGACGGCTGCAGCCTATGCCAATTAGATCTCACACACAATAAATAAAAGATGTGTTTTCCCGCCTTCAGCATTGTAGGAATGATTTCTCTACTAGACGCTGATGCCCTCGGCTACTACTGTCTACACAATTAATGTTATTTACTCTCCGTCTTGCAATTTATTTCTTGCTCATCTTTTTTTTATTTTGCATCCGCTGTACAGATGTGTAAGGATACAGTTTGATTGGAAGCCGTTAGTAATGTGTTGGTGTGCACACTTTGATCTGCAGGGTGTTTGGTGCTGCTATCCTGCTCACGTCGACTCTCAATATGTTCATCCCCTCTGCTGCTCGTGTTCACTACGGCTGTGTCATGTTCGTCAGGATACTGCAGGGCCTCGTCGAAGTGAGACTCTCTCCTCTCTTTTTATACATGCAGGCTTTGTTCAGTTGCTGATTAGTATTTTAGCAGATGTTTTACACTAATCATATTACAGGTTCAGCCCCACCAGAGCAGCCAGATGTTGGAATATTATTATCGGGGCAAGTTTAGTTTGACTGCAGCTACCACCTCTTAGTTAAAAAAATGAACAAAACTTGTGTTTAGGGTCATTAAATTACAATGAAAATCAATGGGAGACGTCTTTATACAAGGATGAACGGTGAAGTACAGGCATCAGATTTGAACATTATATATTAACAAGAATAAAATGCAGTGTTAGTATTCTACAATAGGGTAGCAACATCCCTGTGTGACAACCAGCCCCTCTGATTGTTAGATAGCAGCGTTTCCTGAGCAAGGATCTGATTTCCTGATACCATAACTATCAAACAGTGCTGTCAAATGATTTATCTCATCCAAAATATTTTTTGTTTGTTTACGTAATACATGTGTGTTTATATTTATGTGTATGTTTATTTATATATTCAAATAAAAATGTTATAATTATATATTAAATATATTTGTTATACTGTATTTGATATACATATTTGAAAGTGTTTTACATATATAATAAATATACACAGTACACACACATATATATTATGTAAACGAAAACTTTGTTGGATGCGATTAATCACGATTAAATTAATTATCCTATCATGCTTATCTTATGATTTTGAATTTTGTGATGGCTGTGTTTTAAAACTAAATGATTATAATCTTAATTACAGTGAATTCTGACAATGTCTAAAAGTCTGCTGATGTAATCAGTTAACTCGCTTTAATAGAGTGACTGAAGTAGTTAATTTAATTCATTTAAAAAGTACATATATACAGTATATCTATGTAGTTCAGGTGTGTTATCGCCAGCACAACAGACAGACTGAAATCACAGTAGTGACAGATTACAAGAGAACAAATGAATGAAACCCTTGAAAAGGAGAGAACAGGCTTGTGATGTCATCCCTTATTCAAACTAAAGCCACTGAAAGAGTATTAACAGCTGCTTGCTGCCTTTGTGTGCTGCTCATCTGTACTGCTGCTCACAATGAGTGTCGACTGGACATGACTTAAAAGCATCTGAGGTTTTGTTGTAAGCACAGTAGCTTGTGTTGTGTGTATTGACATTAGCTCCGTGGATGCGCTCTCCTTTGCTGGCCGCAGCAATTTGTGTCTATCAGTGACTGATTGTGTGACAATTAGCTGCTAATGAAGATTTAATGGGCAGCATTAGTGTGTTTGTGGTAAATCAGATCTGATCAGACTGCGTTTGTGCAAGTCTGCATGGATCATTAATCCTTATCTGAGAAGCGATTGTATGTGGTAGTGTTCATTGGTTAAAGGTTGGATTGCTCTCTGTCCTTTATGACCCGTGTAAGGTATTTCATGTCAGATTTTCTGTATTTTATAGCATCGACCTAATAAATGTAAATTCTAGTATAATAACTAAAAAATGATCTAATATTATTGATCACATATACAGTATGTGTGGATATATATGTAATTTACTTTATTTATAAATAAATATATATATATATATATATATATATATATATATAAAGTGTATCTGTGTGAATATATATATATATATATATATATATAATTCATACATTATATAATCAAAGAATCAAACACTTAAAGCTATTAAAAAAAATATATAAATATCAGTTCCCCTTAAAATGATTAAGACATTAGACAGAAGAAATTTGGTATTTAAGCAAATATGAAGCAGGGCAGTGAAGTTAAAATAAAGTAGAAGCAAGTATTGGCGATTGAACATGTTTCTATGTTTTTCCAGGGTGTGACCTACCCAGCATGCCATGGGATTTGGAGCAAGTGGGCTCCGCCCCTCGAGAGAAGTCGTTTAGCCACCACCTCTTTTTGTGGTAAATACAATTATCCTTTTTTAAGAGTCCACCAAACCCAGAATCTGGCAGAATAAAAGCTGTGGAAACACTCTGTTTCAGGCTCATACGCGGGTGCTGTGGTGGCCATGCCATTGGCTGGAATATTAGTGCAGTATTCAGGCTGGTCTTCTGTCTTCTACATATATGGTAGGTTTATGATCTTGAAATGATAACAGACCTTTCTTTTTTTGAGTTGTTTGAGACCTTGACCTCTTGTTTTCTCTACGTTGGGCTGCAGGCAGTTTTGGGATTATCTGGTACATGTTTTGGATCCTGGTTTCCTATGAGAGCCCAGCAGATCATCCCACCATCACAGACGAAGAGAGGACTTACATAGAGGAGAGTATTGGAGAAAGTGCCCAACTAATGGGGGCGTCTGAGGTACGTTCCCTACTGTGGACAAATCTGAATCACATGTGAGGTTTTCTGGGTCTTAGTCAAGTCATCAATATCTATATAGCGCTGATACAGATTGTGTCAAAGCAGCTTTACAGAGCGAGAGGCTGTTCTGGGCCACCATTGACTTCCATAGTACATTTTCTTCCTACTATGGATATCAGTGGTGACCAAAACAGCCTGGTTACAAACTTTCTTCAAAACAAAGAGAACAAAGACATTTTTAAAAATAAACGAATATGCTTAGAATGCATTAATAATTCATAAACTACAGAGCGTTGAACGCTTGCGTTCTAAGGTGTGTGGTTATTTTCAGGGAACCGCACAGAGAACGTAGTTCCGTAAAAAATTATGTTTTATAAGCACATACTCTATCTTTCCCGCGCACTCTCTCTCTCAGAGACGCACACATTTACATACGTTCTTATGTTGTTAGCACTACTCTGAAGACCTTATATGTTACATCAACTTGAAAACAACGTCTAACCAGCGAGGTAACAACGGCGCTGTTAGTAAAGAAAATGAGCTTAGGTTTCAGAGATTCTGGAGTAATTTACTCACACTTTCTCTCTCTCTCTCACACACAACTGCATTGGTCTGCTATCAACGTCTCAAGCCTCCGTTACTAGGTCTAAAATTAAGTTTTGGAATTAACAACAGAGGCGTTGGATGAGATGCAGAAGAAACAATCCTGCTCACAATAGCGTAATCAATGTCTTGAGGTGTGGCAACTACAGCACTGGACCTGTGGTTGGAAGCATAGTTTCTTGTTAGTAAGATATATGGGCTTTAATAAATATGCTCTTTGCCACAAGAAGCAAACTAACATGCATTACTATCTTAATCTTCCATTCTATCTAAATATAAAAAGCGTTTTAATTATATATTTTTGCACGTCCATTCTAAACGCTGTTTTTAAAAGTGCGCATGCGCAAAAAAGATTAAGGGAACCTCAGAGTATGACGTATGAGGGAACCCACGATGATTCAAAGATAAAATAAAGCAAAATGACAGTGAACAAAAATCAATATGCGTCATGTTCAATACAGCAGCATCTTTTAGATCTCTTATCAGTTTAATAGCAGAAGCTATATCTTCACGACATGCGTGCGACGTCATTAACAATGGCCCTATGTTGTTGAACTAACGTGGTTCAAATGACAGAGATGCGACCGTGTTCGGGAAACTGTCGTGTGTAGCTAGTTCATTTCCAAAACAATGCATCGTACTACGGTGGTTTATCAGCGAGTTACATCGTTGTTCGGGAAACAAACATGCATGCTCCAACAGATACGATCCCAACACAGTGTGCATTGCTTCCCACTCCCAGAGCAGCGGAAATCTTGTTTATTTCACTTCTGAACATTCATTCATAGATATTGCATATCATAAAAAAAGAAAACAATGGCTCCTGTTTTTTTTTATCATATAAATGTGGACTTGGTGAGCGTAAGTCTTCATTAATAGCACTACTACTACCAAAAAAACAAAAACAACACATTACATTAACATAAAAACATAATTTTTTAGTTAAAAAGCCAAGCAACGCCAAGTTGCAAATCATGGTTTTTCTCAAGTTGCCAGGATTCTAAAGAGCTTTTGCCCTGGAGAGAGTTTGAGAACCTTTTGCGATTCCATTTCATCTCAATGGCAGTTGCTCAGCTTGGGAATAGAAATTAATTTCAGCATTTTACATGTAAATAAATGAATAAATGCATTAAAAAAACAGGATCTAATCCATGCAACAATATCCAGTAATGGAGAAACTGTAAATGGAAATAATTACAAAATCATGTTTAAACGTTTTTCAAGATCTTCGTGCTAGATGTGTCCTATTTTTAACCTGATTTGTATTTTCATACAGAAATTCAAGACGCCATGGAGGAAGTTCTTCACCTCCATGCCGGTCTATGCAATCATCGTGGCCAATTTCTGCAGGAGCTGGACCTTCTATCTGCTGCTCATCAGTCAGCCAGCGTACTTCGAAGAAGTGTTTGGATTTGAAATCAGTAAGGTGAGAGAAGCAATTGAACTGATTCGGGGGAAATGTTTTTACATTAATCAGATCGCAGGCACGTCATTGTGCTTTTACGTTTGCTGTATGAATTGGTCTTGTGTGCAATTCTTTCTCAGGCCTCATTTGAATCGTTACTACCTGTCGTGTTTGACCATTGTTCACTGCTGTCATACCAGCATTGGATTCTATTTGAGATGTTGGCCATTCAGAAATGTGTGTTCACAGTGGCGTACATAAATAAAACCTGACACTGTTATTGATCTTCGACTTCTGAGCTGAAAGAGTGACATAAATCCTGCAGGCTTGACAGGTGTAATTGAACCACAATTGGATTCAGCTGGGCTTCGGTGCAGTATGGGAGATTGGACTTGTTTAGTGGTTTTATCAGTCAGGGCTTGTTGTGGATTTCAGTTTGATTTAATGTTAGTATATAGCATTTCTAGTTTTTACTATATCATATTTTTTAGCTATTTTATTTTTGAGCCACACATTTTGTATTAAGCATGTTAAAAAATGGCTTAAAAGTAAGTAATAATGTTTTGTAGCTGATACGGAACTTAATAGGTAACCAGTTGAGAGACTGTAAAATTATTGTAATGTGATCATATTTTCTTGACCTGCTAAGGACTCTCAGTGCATTACAATAGTCCAGTGTAGAGGTCATTAATGCGTGATCTGGCTTTTCTGCATCAAAAACAGGGAACAGGTTTGTAACATGTGAAATATGATTTTCAAAAGACAAGTTGTTGTCTAATATAACATCCAGATTTTTGACCATATAGAAAATAACTGCTCATCCACATCTAGTTGCAAATTGTAATCTAAGATATTCTGTGTACTGTTTTTTGGTCCAATAAGGAATATCTCTGTCTTACCTGAATATAGTAGAAGAAAAAGTATTGGTCATCCAATCTTTTACATTTTTAACACACTGTACTTTAAAAAAGTTTCACCTGTTCTTGTCAAAATATATATTTGAGCATCATCAGCATAACAATGCAAGCTAATGCCATATTTTCTAATAATATTAACAAGTGGCAACATGTATATTGAAATTAGCAGAGGGCCTAGGACAGATCCTTGTGGTACTCCATACTTAACTGGCGTTAGTTGAAATAATTGACTGTTTAAACAGACAATGTGATAAAAATTGGACTGCTAGTATCTAAACTATACCTGTATAGTTTTAAAATCGATATATGGGTATGTCATAATCTATGGTGTCACTAGTAACGAGATGCAGCCTCGGTCTGAAGCAAGACTCATTCATAAATTTAACAACTCCAGTTTCTGTGCTATGATGTTCATAAAAAAATCCCCATTAAGATAAATTGTATTAAAAAATGTGTCTCAGGGATTCTTCAAAACTTTCTCTTTGTGTTCAATAGAAAAACTAAAATGTCAAATTTTTTGTTTCTTGTTCAGTGGAGTGAAGTCATGAGGACTGATGTTTTGTGTGGTTTTGTCAGGTCGGTATGGTTTCTGCTCTGCCTCACCTTGTCATGACCATCATAGTGCCAATCGGTGGGCAACTGGCTGACTTCCTGCGGAGCAAAAACATCTTAACGACCACCACTGTCAGAAAAATCATGAACTGTGGAGGTAAGAGTAACCACATTTCAGTACAGTAAATGTATCTTGTCTTTAAAATTGATAAAAAACTAAATTGTAGGGTGTGACCTTTGACCTACACATTGTTTGGTTGTAGGCTTTGGAATGGAAGCCACTCTGCTGTTGGTGGTTGGGTTCTCTCACAGTAAAGGTGTAGCCATCTCGTTTCTGGTGCTAGCGGTTGGCTTTAGTGGCTTTGCTATATCAGGTGATATATACTCACACACTGGTTTACTTGCATTCAACAGTATGTGTAAGAAATATCTCTCAATATTTCTGATTTCTTCTTTTATCCTGTCCCTCTTCAAGGTTTTAACGTCAACCACTTGGACATTGCGCCGAGGTACGCCAGCATACTGATGGGTATTTCTAATGGAGTGGGTACTCTCTCTGGTATGGTCTGCCCTCTCATTGTAGGTGCTATGACCAAAAACAAGGTGAGAAATCCTTAAATTAGTCATACTTTCATTATGAAATGTGTGTTTTTTGTTTTTGCAAACTACCAAACTCTACATAAGCATACCTGCAATACATTTCACAAATGTGCAGGGTACAGCAGAACACAAACTGAATTATTAAATATATGATGCTTTATTGAAACGATAAATCCAAACCTACACCTAGCCTTCCCGATACTTTACTTTTTTTTCAAGTTTTCGGCAAAAGGGGGATTTGAAATTGGGTTGATTGCTTCGTAAAAAAAAAAAAAAAACCATTGTTCTATGGGCTTCAACATCTATGCCGCCAAAGCCATCAATTAATGACCATCTTTTATAATGTTGCCCAGTGCAATCACACGTTGGTGGGTGGAGTTAGTTTAAATAGCCTCTGCCAACAAGGTGTAAATAGACACCCAGAAGATGTATTGTTGCACGTTGTTTTACATTCTGTTTTTTAAATATTGTAGAAAGCATACAGTAGAAAGGCATAGCTACTAAGAATTACATTATAAATGTCAAAGACTGCATTCCTGAATTTGTCTTTTCTTGCACGTTAGACTCGTGAGGAATGGCAGAACGTGTTCTTGATCGCCTCACTGGTGCATTACGGCGGTGTAATCTTCTACGGGATTTTTGCATCCGGTGAGAAGCAGCCATGGGCCGATCCTGAGGAGACAAGCGAGGAGAAGTGCGGCTTCATCGATGAAGACGAGTTAGCGGAGGAGACCGGTGACATCACACTGAGCCACGCTCCGTTCGGGGGCCAGGGCGCTTTTGGGGGCCCTGCCAAAACATATGGGGCTACGACACAGCTAAATGGAGGATGGGCGAAAAGCTGGGAGAAAACTGAGGAATACATCCAGGAGGACGTCCAGCAGACGTATAAAGGAGACGGGTACTCCTAGATGTTTATTCACAATGAGTCATAGCAAATCTTAAAAAAAAAAGTAAAAGTAATTATAGACGCTGTACTTAACACACATACAGGAGTCGGAGATGTTTTTGAAAAGAGTCTTTATCCAATAAGAAGTGAATAGAGAAGATATTTAAGGGGAATAATGTATTCCGAAATATTGATTAGAATATACTGGTAATTATATGAAAAGATCATATTTAGGATTATATATGAAGAATATATATGGCTATGTAAATGTTTCCTTTAAAAAAATACAGATATGTTGAGTTATTACTGTGGTTTATGATATTTAATCAACTGACAATACTTAATAGCACAGACATCTGTAATCAAAGCACAGGTCTTGGTTGTTTTTTGCAGGTTTAGACTAGTTTTGTTGTAGTTTTGTAACGTTAGCAGATGAGTAGGTTAGTTTAATCCATCAGGACCAATTACAGTAGAGTAGGGTAGTTTAGATCAGCGTTGTTTTGTTCAGAAGAAACAAGTGTTTCACTCTGGTTTACAGAGCTCTTGCCATTGACCTTACAGAAAATATGCAAAATTTGGGTTATTTAACTATATTATATAACTTACAAAGAATGCTGTTTATCATTATGTACGTGTACTATATTGCACATTATAAACTAGTCCCTTTATTTGGGACATGAACCTAGAAGGTAGAGCAAAATAGACATATACTGTTTGATGCAGAAAGAATCTAAAATAGCACAAATTTGCAAAACATACCTGCTATATCTGAATGATGATGCGTATTAAAATAAGTGTGAAATATACTGATAAACCTTTAAATGTTGAATCATCCTAAAGTACACTTGAGAACTTTTTAAAGTGCAATCTTGTATAAGTTTTGTTCAGCTATAGTTACATCAACACTACATTCAAGTGTGTGCTTGGCAATACAGTCCTGTATTTTAAGTGGTATTAAGCTGGTCTTCATTTAAAATGTTCTGTTTTAACTGACATATAATGACAACCCGGTCATTTTCTAAGATTCTTTGAATGCACTGACATGTTGTTATTTGGGAAAACAAGTAATTTCTATCTTATGTATGTGTTTTGACATGGATTTACTGTTTCTGTGAGACTGTTGTGAATCTGGGTCAGTGTAATCTGTGCTTACTGTTCTTATTGGGCCATATTTATCATAGAAACTGGCATTAAAAAGTGAGGCTGTCCATTTGGGATATATATCGTGATGCCACTGAGATCAGTCCATGCGTATGGTCAAATCCTGATCATCTGATGTATTTAAGTGTTGCCATGCAAAGCTGATGTAATATGTTGAGTGAATTTCCCAAAACCTGTCAGGACATGCAGGTTCCATCTCACCTAAAATGTAATTTTATTTTGCATTTAGTCTACTTTAAGGACCAGTAATTTAAAATAACTAAATAAACACTATCAATGCTGTCAATGTAAATAATACTACTAATAATAATAATGGTCCAAAAGCTTGGTTTTCTTTCAAAATCGTGCAAGTTTTTGTCTTCATTCATGACACATACTAGTGTGTTGTGTTTAGTCAACCAGCAGTAATCTAAGATAATGTGTCAAAGTCTTAAAAAAATAAAATAAATAATAAATAAACACCTGTTGAGAACATGTACTGCAATAATTTACTGATGACATCAGCAATCTTGTTGTATTCAACATCTAATTCATTCAAGAAATCTGGATTGTGTCTAGTTTACAAAGTCATCGCGAAAGTCTTACCGAAGCATCAAAATCAGCTTATGTTTGTTCTGGTCAGAAAAATTCGAGGCCATTTTCAGAGGTTGGAATCTGAGCCATGCTTTAATTTGTTCTGAAACTCAGCTAGATGTTTTCTAGATTTGTGTATTTTGTGATGAATTTATCACAAACCTAAAGCTCTTTTCATGGCCTCTTGCCTGAGACTGAAGTGCACAAGTGATTGTTATATTCTATTGTTGTGTCATATAGAGCGATTTGTTGATGTCAAAAAGTGTTAAACTGTATGAATTGCTCACTAAGTGTGATTTTATATACAGTTATTGAAATCAAGACATTATTATGTCTTTCCTTTGATTTTTGCGACTGGTGGACCAAAAATTAAAGGCAATTTTTTGGTTTTGAAAAGATAAGAGTTGATGTTCTTTATAGAGTGTGATGATTATTTTTGCATGATACAGTCATTAAAATCATCCTGGGCATTGATTTCAAATTGTTTTGTCTCTCTTTGTGAAGATCTGACAGACATCAGCTCTATAAAATTCAATTAAAGTTTGCATTGACTATACTAAATATACAATTTTATTCAACAGCAATTATAAAATGTACTATTCTAAAACGTTTTAGAAGGCAAGAACATACAAGGGTTTGTGAAAGTATACTCCATCATGCTTCCCGTAATGTGGTTAAGCAAAATGTATTCAATATCCATCAAACACTTTTCTCTAATTTCTCTAAACTTATATGTAATATAGATTTGACTCATTACATCAGTGGATCTGATTAAGGTAAATGACCTACAAAGAACAAATTACCGCCAGCAAAGTAGATGGGAACAAATCACTAATCAATACCATTTAAAACTCCCAACAGACTGCTGAGCATGCAGGCCATTCATTTGTTACTCTACATGAGAGTATGGAAGACCAGACCATACAGACTTCAAACCAATACTAGAACACCCAAAGATTAAACCAGACCCAGACGATTATCAGACCCACTTCAAAAAACAGGAAAAAAGCAGGACCAGACCTTCAAAGACTAAAGTCTCTAACCCTAATCAAAACACAGCTGAGCATGTTAATCAGTGAATCATTAGATAATCACAGGTAGATGAATTTTATCAGGGTTGGAGATAAACTCTGCAGTGCATTGAACCTCCAGGGTAAGATGTGAGAAACCCTGGCCTAGACCAACATCAGACACCCAAAGACTAAAGTCTAGGCCGATACCAGACCCTTAAAAAACAATAAAAGAGATTCTAAATCTTAACGAGTGAATAAACAAAGTATTATTATTTATAAGCCCCAAAGGCTACCATTTAGATCAACACCAGGCCTCAAAGATAAGCCCAGTCCAGTACCAGACCTCCAAAGACAAAGGTTTAGACCAATACTGGACCACCAAAGACCAAAGCCTATAGGCCAAACCCGTAACCCCAAAGAAAAATAAAAGACCTTCTAAATCTTAATAAACAAATAAACAAAGTACTACTATTTATAATCAAGACCAATGTCAAAGCCCCAAAGGCGAAAATTTAGACCAATACCAGACACCAAAGATAAACCCAGTCCTGAACCAGACCCCCAAAGAATCAAAATCAAACCTCCAAAGACTAATATCTAGACCAACAGCTGATTCCACAAAGAACAATAAAAGACCCTATTATTATAAACAAAGTATTATTATTTAAACTGGAAAGCATATATATATATATATATATATATATATTTTATATTTTTTTTTGCAGTAGTCAGTTAGTCAGCATGCATGCAAAATAGCTTCAAAATCATCCCTTTCCTTTTCGCCTCAGCTGGGCAACAGTAAGCAGGCATGCTGTGTTGAAAATAAAGGATGGGCCGTCTCACATTAATGACCTGGGCTGGCTTCCTCTGTGGCGTGTGCTAATGTGACAGGACACACATTGCTGTCACCAGCCAACCGGAACGTGTTTTCTCACAGCCCCCCGATGACACGCGTCACGCCAATTGCCTCTGTGACAAATCCACCCACATGACACCTACCAAGTTTAAACCTCCAAAATGAATCTATTTATAATGGTAAAAATAGGTTCAGCTTAGGATATTGTCCATTTAGGAAATCGCTATTCTGTGTTTTACCAAACCAAGAGTAACGGATCAAACCGATAGATGTCTGTGTGTTTGTGTAATAAACGAGTCTGCTCCAGTGCTGCGCTCGGGGCAGCAGGTGTTGAAGGGTATCACAGCATCTCTAGGGGCCGGGGGGCTCTAATCAGCATCCAGAATGAGTATGTAATGACCAAACCTCTGCGGGGCTCATGGGACACCAGGATCCAAACACAATTATTTCAGCGAACCCCTCCCAACACAACGTAACTCTCCCTAAACAGTAATTGCAAAGGGGGTTCGTCAGATGTACTCTGTCATGCAGAGAGGCAGAAGTAAGGTTTGCTCAATCTGTCTGTGCGCTAAAATAATGTTCTCATCTAAACCTGCAGTCACGAATGACTAAACGGGAATGAGTCAATGGGTACTGAGTCACACTGGGCTCATATATTCTATCCTTCTGCTTCACATAATTGTTTTATCACTTTTTATTTCTCCTTTTTAAACAAGCATCATTATTAGTATTGATATAATATTTTGAGTTAATTATTTAAATAAACCCCAACCCTAAATATTAAACAACTCATCCCAGATTAATTATTAATAATGCAAGTTATTACCCTCCTCAATGAAACCAGGGTTCGAGACTCACTCGGAACAAGAACAATGTGTGGCGTTGCGGGGGGTTACATTTGTTAGGTTCCTGAATGCCCCTTTAGATGAACTCCACGCTAGCAGCCACCTACAGTTACCACCCAGAACACTGTAACTTCTAGTAATTATCTAGAAACTCCACAGAACACTTTAGCAACCACATATCAATACGCTAGCAACCTCCATAACATCCTAGCAACTATATAAAGTCATGCCAGTGACTCATCATAACCATCATCTAGCAGTGTTCAAATGAACTCAGCAACCATCCACCCTACTGGTTGTGAGCAACAGTCGGAATGAGAAGTGGACACACTAACAAGTTGTTATCACTCTTCTTGAGGGCAGAGGAGTAAGATTTAACTGAGCAGGACCAACTAGCTGCTCTCCATTACCTCACTTCATCTAGGTCATGGCACCATTGCAATCGGTGCCACACAAGCGACAGGAGATTAAAAGCTGCAGCCTATAGGATCAATTGTGAGTGCACACTTGTTAGCTGTTACATTAGCAACATGCCAGCTACCATTTACTATGCTCTTACAACCAGGGACATGTTTATGGCTATAAACCATCTACACCAAGATGGAGGCATAGGAAGTGCTATTTAAAAGGTCATATGATGCAATGTCAAGTTTTCCTTTCTCTTTGGAGTGTTACAAGCTGTTAGTGCATAGATAGGATCCCTAAAGATGCAAAGACTAAAGTCTCAAAACCAAAGATATTCTTTATAAAAGTTATGACTTGTCCACACACCCCTAAAACGGCCCGTTTAAACACGCCAACAGGGTAGGTTTATTTTCATAACACCACCCAAATGTTTATGCAAGAAAGAAGGCAAAACTGTTATTCTCGCTGTAGTGTCACTGCCGGTGCCATGTTCTGGAGATGCTGTGTTTCGGTTGTGATAGTGATACTACTTTCAAGTGTTTACACTTCCTCATGTTATGAAATGGTAAAGCGGGTTTGGCGTGCTGTCAAAGGAATGGGCCGGGAGAACGGCGGGCTCGAACCCTAGCAATTGTAACCCTAGCGAGGGTAAGGGCTCGGCGTCCGGCTCGAAC
>JAUCNO010000585.1:9673867-9692818 GCA_032353835.1 Enteromius viviparus | reverse complement strand
AGCCGAGTCGAGCCGAGTCGAGGCGAGCCGAGGCGAGCCGAGACGAGCTGGTACTATGTAGTGGAAAAGCGCCATAAACAATTAGTATGCGTATTTGGTGTGATTTAGGAAGAGAGGGCTCTGAGCTTAAAATTTAGCCTGAAAGCAGAGAACACTATATCCCAAACGAGGATAGGACTGGTTAGGAGTGAGGAGTCAACACATTCTCACTCCCAATTCGTCATATTTTGACGCTTGGTCAAGACCATTTTGCGTCACTTTTTGATGATCAAGGTACCCCTTTGTAGGCACTTTTCGACGCAAAGGGTCCTCAGTTATTTTCAGTTGTTGTGCTTGATGTAATGGTTTGAGTGCATAAATACACTTATTATATAATCTTTTTACTTATATTGGAGCACCAAACCCCAAAACTACCCACCTTTGAACAATATAAACACACACACACACACACACACACACACACAGGCAAATGTAGTTACTGCACAGTTATTTATTGCAAAAACATCAACGTCATCTCATTCAGGAAACATACTCCTGTCCACTGTCCACTTCTATTCTTAAACATACATCTCTATAACATGCTTTGGTTACAATTTCTCAACAGTATTATCAAACAACACTTTTATTACCTAGTCAAAAACAGCTTGGTTTTCAGCAATCCATGTTGCTTTAAATGCTAAAGAGCTCTGCTGACCCCGCCCCTCTCTTTCATTGGATGATGAGTTGTTCTAATGAGACTACTTACTTTGGCTGCAAAACTTGCTAGCTAGCATGTTATTAGAAAAAAAACATTAATAAAAGAACCTTATAAACAATGTAGATGACGCCGGATCACAAATGATTTGCGTGAACAGGCATTCATTTAGGTAAATCGGGTGGGTGTTTCCTTCAAAAAACAAACGTAACCCCCTGCATCTGTAGGGAGTAAATGACTACTGTTTTGTTCATTATTACACCCAACAACAACAACACTTCAATCGCTTAGGAGTTATTCTGGTCTACACCTGCTCCGCCGTCGAAACAATGGTGGACTGCATAACACATTTCAGTTCAACACAACTTGTAAAAGTGAATGTCGCATCCAATGACCTCTTTAAGGTGCAAATTTTACTGCAGAGTTTGGCTCCAATCCTAAATAGACACACCTGAACATCTTCAGAATTACTAGAAACTTCCAGGCAAATATGTTGGGGCTGGATGGAGCTAAGCTCTGCAGGAAATTGTCCCTCCAGGAGCAGGATTGGTCACTATGTGGACACCGAAATAACCATGCCAATACTTTTTAAAGTGTACTGGAAGCTATATCTGTTTTTTTTTCCAGATACAACCTTGGAGAGTTTAGCTCTAACCCCAATCTAAGACTTTGTGATTAAGCCAATCAAGGTCTTCAGAGTTACAAGAAGATTACTATGGTCCTCAGCGATGGATCTGAGGAACTCCAAACTACAGCGTCCATTCAACTCTGACATTTAACCATTACGCTACCACTACACTACATGTATTGCAGAAACTGACCCACTTCCTGGATTCATTACCCCAGACTGTGTGGCAAATACTCCTAGCAAACCTCATGCGTTCTCACTAACAGCTGCTGCTGTGAACACACTCTCTGGTCCATGTGGAGATCTATTTATATAGTTATCTATCAGCAGAGCTGTCGAGAGTGTTGTACGGCATCGTGTCTGCTGATGAAGCCAGGCAATATATATGAAAGACTGTTCTGTTCTGAACTACTGCTATTAGATTAGATTACATTAAACTTTATTGTCATTACACATGTACAAGTACAAGGCAACGAAATGCAGTTTAGGTCCAAAAGGGTCAGTGTGGGGCAGAGTTCAGAAAGGTGACAGCTCTGGGAAAGAAGCTGTTCCTCAGTCTGCTGGGTCTTGTCCAGGGTAATCTGAAGCACCTGCCCGAAAGGTAGAAGAGAAAACAGTCTGTGGGCAGGTTAGTGAAGTCCTTAAGAACACTACTTGCTCGATGCAGGCAGTGTTTTTTCTGCATGTCCTCAATGAATGGAAGTGGAGTCCCTATGATGCACTGGGCAGTTTTCACCAGTTTACGCTCAGCAACAGAGCAGCTCCCATACCACACTGTGAGACAGTTAGTTAGGATGCACTCTATTGTGCAGAGATTGAAGTTCACCTGGATGGATGAGGACAGCCAACAGCCAGAACAGTGTTCTCGCGCTGGTGAGCCTTCTTGACCAGGCTGGAGGTGTTGGTGGTCCAGGTTAGGTCCTCCGAGATGTGGGTCCACAGAAACTTGAAGAATGAAACAGACTCAACTCAACTGGGGCTTAGCACACAGCCCTGTGGCACACCAGTGTTGAGTGCGGTGGTAGTGGAGCAGATAATAATGTCTAAGAAACAATGCTTTAGACACTGAGATGTTCATTGGTTGGATGGCTGGTGCGGAGCCAGAGATAAAATGGGAACAGGTTTGCTATATCAGACTGAGTACAGAAGTGAACTGAAATTGGGAGGAAGTACGAAGTCTGACATACTCAGGCTAATAGTTCCAACCCCAGTCTAAGACTTGCCGATCAATGTATTCCAAAGTCAACACTTTTTTTGTTTGTTTTCTCTTCACCTTGTTCTACCTTTAGGGTTGCCCTCTCCTCTTCCTTGATGGTTTGTTTTCCACTTCCTCTATTGTCCACCTTCTCCGTTTTTCCATTTATTTATTTATTTTTTTGTCTTTTTTTGTTTTCTCTTTACATTGCCTTATCCCTTTCCAATTTTGCTCCTCCTTCCTTTCCCCTTTGCCTTCATTCCCGGTTCCCCTTCTATTGTACAATTCAATTCTTTTTCCCAATAATGCTTCTTTCAATTCCACTCTTTCCATTCAACCCTTTTTAACTTTTTTTCCCTTTTTTTCTTAGGTTGGGAGGATCCAAACAAGCTAAATAGTGATATCACTTTAATTATTTTTCACTTCCTCTCTGTGCTCTTGTGCAGAACTGAGAACACATGAGTGATGGAGGTGTGAACAACTGATCAGCAGATTTTACAAACAGAGCAAGTGCTAATTAAACCAAAGGCAGTTTGTCTGGAACCTCTGAGTAATTCTGCTATTACTCACAAAACAAATGCTACACAAACTAGAACTTCAATGACATCTACAAGTCAGATGAAGAAGCATATCTGATCTACGTCTAGTTTATGGGTTTTACCATGTACAAGTGAATATTTTATACTATCTAATACAATCTAATTTGGTGATCTAAAAATGTTGGTCCAAAGAATATATATGTATATAAGTATTGATATCCGATCTGTAAGATGTTTTATTATGAAAATTAATATACCATTGCTTGAATATTGTGAAATGTAAAACACACTATGAGCAATAGAGGTGTGCAATAGGAACAAAGGAATATCAATGTTTGCCCTTTGATATTTATCTGCTCCGCTTCTTTCTAAAAAGCAGGATCCTTCATCTGTCTGCAGTCTCTCCAAGCTGTGCTTTTCATCACATGTTTAACAAACCATGTCCTCATTGGTGCTGTCAACACCCCGCCTCCAACACACGCTCACACCAGCTCACCAAGTCTACAGGGACTAGATCCGTGTGCCTTTATATGTGGAAAACATGTGTTTTCCTTTCACCTCTGTGTCATATTAATAAATTGTTGAATAACCAGTCCACTTGGTCATTTAAAATCCATTTCATAAGTGCGTAGATTGAGTTATATTGTGGAACCATTGCTAGAATCGCTACTGCATTAGTTCAGCAGTCAAAACCAATGGAAACCCAACCAAAAATACAGATCACGTGACATTACAAAAGCAGGCAGATAGAGTTGGTGTTGCGATATCAAAATCAAGGGTTTGAGGTTGGTGTATGTTTGTTGAAGAAGTCTATGTAGCTTTTTGCAGATGTACTCAATCCAAAAGTACAAGCTTTCTCAGGAATGATGATGACATTATCTTGCATCAGGTCTGTGACATAAAACTATTTGCTCTTGTATACACCCCATCCAAAATGCCAGTTTTAATAGGAAACACGACAACATAACACTCGTCGAACATTTAATGGGGTCTTTAAATGTAAAATTGAAAATAAATAATGTGCATACTATCCACCCTGCCCTAAACAGTATTGAAAATATAACTAATACCAGAATTTAGGATGTGCACATTGGGAGACAGGCTCTGTGTTTACGAGTAATTCATTTACACCAAATACTTCAAAGACATTCCAGCATTCCTGCAATATCTGTATTATGGCAGTGAATAATGACATCAAGATTCTTCCTCCCGTTTCAAAGAGAAGTCTGTAATGAATTGCTGCGTTACGAAGGAAATCTCGCCTCTGATTATTCACTGTGGAAACGGTTGTGTTTTCTCAGCATCGCCCTGCTGCTCTCTCAGTGCATATTTGAGCTGAGAAAACACATTTTCTTTGTTTCCAAGGAGACAGAGACGAGAGGAAAAAACAGAGAACTATTTGTCTGCTGTCGGAGAAAGCGCAGCATCTCTAGAGCATCGGCACAGAGAGAAACTACTTTGAAGTGTCTGCAGTTTCTGTCCATGAAGAAGAAGGCAATTGCAGCGCTCTTTGGTTTTTGCTCACTAATTAAAAATGTTTAGCCTGCCATATGAAATATTTTCTAAAACCCATTACACATTAGCTGCCATCCGGGTAGATTACACCACTAGAATTTGTCATAAAACAGGATGAATATGAAATGTGACTGAGTAGTGACTTATTAAAACTACATAACCAGCTCTACTTTCCAAGATGTTAATCTGCAAAAAAAAAAAAACAGGCTACACTTAAGATAATGACAATACCTGTGCTTGCATGTAGGCCCCGTTTACAGTAGTGCGCTTTCGTTTTAAATCCGCAGTGTCTGCAGTGTTTTCAAAAGTCTCAGTTTTCGAAGGGAAGAAAGCGTCGATTTAGTGTAAACGATGGATGTAAGTGTAGCAAAAGTTATGCGCAGCTCATGTTTGAAAAGAATTTATGGGGGCCCCTTGGCTTTCGGGGGCCCAAGGCAGTTGCCTATCATTGCCTAATGGGTAAGCCCGCCCCTAAATGTGCGTATAGTACGCCAAATAAAAACGTAAAAACTCGTGGTATAGATACTCAAAAATGGAATTTGGCATATATACATATGGTATTGGGGTTGTGGGGCAGATCCATATCATATGCACACCAACAAATTCCGCATCATATGCAAGCGAAAACTGCATCAGTCCATGTTTGCGTATCAATACTACAAGTTTTTGTGTATATACGCATTTATTATGAGACAGGTCTGGAATTTTAATGTGTTTAAAAGACAAACCCCTTCCAAAATAATAGCTGCTATAAATTGTATACACTATAATCAAAGCACAACACGTTTTCAAATATAGACTATACAGGTATAAATATGCCTACTAAAAAAATTTCAATCGCCCAAAACGAGCAAAACCTTGATAAACATGAAGAATGAATTCTGCATACTCTGCTTGACGTCGAGATCAGATTAGACTGACTGATTCTGTATTAAGACAACTCCCCGTTTGAAAAGGAAATGAGGTCCTCTTTTAAATCATTAGGATGCTGTTGAGATTTCAGATGAAGTCATAAGCGATGAGGCTTCGTCGCTGCTTTCGACAACCTCAAGTGACCTCATAAATCACTGAACGTGGAGTGACCCCAGCCCGTGCTGATTCCTGGTCTCTTCCTCCTCCTTCTTAATGTGACAGACATATGAAACCCAGCCCATGAAGCACGCGTCTGCGCGTCCCCGGGGACCAATTTAAGAGGCGCACACGTTCTCTGTCTGGCCTCTTCCTCTATTTCAAATGAAATCCTGTGCTTAATGCCAACGGTTTCCAAGGTGACGGTGATGCCACCATCTGTCACGCAGCCTATTCAGTGCAGCCCAGCAGCATTTCTCTTTAATGAAGGACTGTATTTTTGTAATTATACAGTATAGATGAAATACAGAATGAGCTATACTGTGCAATGTAGCTATACAGATAGATATATTTACAAATATTAAACTGTTACCAATTCCGAATTAGATGAAAATTGTATTAAATAGTACCACACTGATATAAATTATTAACATGTCATGTCACAACCAGGAAAATGAAAAAGTGATACTTCATTATTAAAATATAAATTTTACTATCTCATGGATACTTCAAGTATGAGATGGAAAATAAAAATTATTTTAATTTATTTGAATGTTTAAAAGACAAACACCTTCCAAAGTAATACACGGCTCAATAACGACTGAGCGATAATTAAAATAAAAATGAATGCGTTTATCCTACTTCTCAAACCTAAAATGATTTTATTCATTTATTACTAATATATTATTTCATTTTATTATTAAAAGCCTTACTGGGTATATAAGTAGGCAGACAGGGAAATTAAAAAAAAATAAACTTTAAATTAAACTACCTGATATTTTAGATTCCCTATACCTTTGAGAAGGATGCAGTATACTATGCATCTAAAGAGGTATCCAATGAGGCAGAATATTCAGGAAATATAGAATCTTTAGAAAAGACCACAGCAGCAAAATATAATAACCGTTTAAGAGCTTTATTGATTATTAATTATTCTTAAATGAAAAAACAGGAGGAACCCAGTCCTCGGATACAGCACGTGGCTAATGGTTTTGAAGAGCACTGTCGCCCCCTGTCTGCTGGGAGACAAATGAACTCCGTTACTTCTCCTTTCTTTCTTTTTTTCCCAAATGCTGAAGAACAAAATTATGTTCTGAATTTTAAATAAAAAAAACTGACAAACTATATGGAGGAATAAGTTATGATCAGGTCTTATAACAAAACATACAACACTACTACTACTAATAATATAATGGTTACAAAATAGTCCAATTGAAAAAAAATAAATTAAAAATATGATGTATAAAAAGGTAACTGTGCTTTCAATGAGGAAAAAAGTCAATGTTAAAATATAAAAACATGTCAAGCATTTTAATAATTATAAAACGAGGGGGGGAAAGGCACGTCTATCCTCAAATATATAATTTCCATAAGTTAAATTAACATCAAAAGAAAGACCTAACTTCCTATTTGATATATTTACAGCTTCATCTGAATGATTAGATCAGTCCATATACTAATACCCGTTACAGTAAAGTCTCCATCTTCCCGTTTAAGTGTTCTGAGCTCAGTTTCTGTCTCCTCTCTCAGTGCTGGTCCTGAATGCAATAAATCCTTGAATCGATCAGTCAGTGCATTAAAAGTAACCGGCTCGTCTGACGTCACCACCCACTGACTCTCCAAGACGTCATACTCCAAGCAGGACGCCCAATGTTTCAAAACCCCCCAGTATGCCTGCTTAAACTCGCACGACCGTCGGGAGAGGACAGCGCAAAGCTCTGGAGACAGAGATCCGCACGCTTCGCGCAAACACCCCTCGCGCTCTTGCAGCCACGCGAGGACGCAGCGCTGAGTGACGGAGTTCGTTTCGTCATCGGGGCCAAGGAACGCAGCTGCCATGACGTCATAAAGCCTCTCCGGGTTTCCCGCGCTGTCCTGAAGGATGGAGTCCAGCAGCGTTCTCGCGTACCCATCATTACCAGAGCGACTCAGCACAGAGCTTAAGAGCTTCCCCAGCAGCCCGCCTCTGACCACCGCTTCAGCCTGACCCGTGCTGTCCAGCGTGCGGCACAACAGATTAAACGCTGACTTGCACGTCATTAGGCTGTTTTGGTCAAACTGGGATTCACGTGCAGCGGTTTTGGGATCTAAAAGCATCTGGATGACGGAGTAGGGCGCGCAAGGGTTTCTGAGTAAATGAACGAGCAGCATGTGCCGACACTGGGCCAGTTCAGAGAACGTGACCGGCGAGCACGGGGGCAGAGTTTCTCGCAGACGCCGGCTGGTGTCGCTCAGAGCGGCTTCGAGCGCGGAGCGGACCGCGGGGTTGGACTGGAAGCGGGAGTGCAGCTGCTCGCAGTACTCAGCCCACTGAAACGCCCGGATCACAGTGTTATAGTCCCACTCACCGACGCGGTCCGTCTGAGACACGGCCAGCAGCTCTAGGATGTCGGTCAGGTGTCTCAGCACAGCCTCCATGAGACTCTCTCCTTCAAATAAACATAAACAAATCAACGTGCGCGCGGAGAGACCTTCTGATTGAGTCTGCGTGTTTCGTACCTCAGTCGCTATTGGCTGAGAGAGCGCAAGACGTCACATTTTTTCGCGCGACTGAACTTCCGTGGAAGTATTTCAAAATAAAAGGATGGATTTGCGTTGAACTCAAATATTTAAACAACTCCCTTTTAGTTATATTATCTTTTATAACAAAACGATAAACACTCGGTTTTAAATAGCTTATTCAACGCATGTTGAAACATATCAATAAATTATCATTTTAAAAGTTAAAGTGCTTTGCAAGTTTTCTTGGCTATTTTATTTTTATTACCTTTTTTTATTACTTAAGTTTTTATTGCCTTTTCCCATGGTCAGTTAAGTTTTTTTTTATTTTATTCATATTAATATTTCTTTTTACTTCGGGTCTGGTTTTACATTGTTGTGCAGCTCCATAGCTCCCAGACTCGCGCAGATAAAAAGACGCGTCGCGTCGCTCAGGGAGGCGGTGAGATTGCGCGCTGTGTCTATCGTAAGAGCGCACTTTGAACTGAAACCCGCAATGACAGTCGGGTCTTTGAGGCTCAGTGTCACGGTGAACAACAGTGTGAAAAAAGCATGAATTCTTTGGAAACGTGCGTCTGCAGCTGAAGAACCGACCACGGACAGAGCATTCTGGAGGGTAAGTGTATACTTTTGGAAATGACAAATGTTTCTCCATAGATAGATAGATACATTGATATCCTTATGAAATAATATAAATATTCGTAACAAAAAAAAAAAACACAATAACTTCCTCCAAGATGGCATAATACTTATTTTTGCAGAAATAGTTTTTGCATTTTCTAATGTAGATCATTTGTGCAGTGCAGTCTGTTTTTGTGGTTTCTCTTTGTGTCAGAAATAGCTCATGAAAGCACCAGCAGCTTTGAAATATTACTACAGCCATAAAATCTCGAGCATGCCCACTTGAAAACAGAAAATAAAGTTTTCCTCCTCAGACTGCCGAAGGTATTGGAGTTTTTCTCTCTTATGAGCTGCCTCAGTAAAATGGGTTATTGTGCATTTAAAACCAACGATTAAAGTGTGTAATAGCCTGTGAACATAATTAAAGCCAGGGTGATACATGAAAAATGAAGTAATTGTTATTGGATCGTGCAGGCGTTTAGACCAAATATTTGCTTAACTTGGAAAGAGAATGCATCTTGTGCTGAACTTGCATGCTAAAGGCCAAAATGCAGGTTGTGTTTAGAAAATGTGAGATGCGTAGATGATCACTGTATTGAGAATTATAGTAGTCCTGTGCGTATGTGATTTACCCTTCACAGTCCTGAAAGGGCAGAATACAATGTGTGTCCTGTGCTTGTTGAACATGACACGGCATTGAGGATAAAACAATTGCAGCAGAATCAGATATGCAAGCTAAGTATGATCAGTTATCATTTCTGCACGAGTCAAGGTCAGTGTTTACGGATGACCTATGGACAACACCTACTGCCCTTCACTTCTCTGTTGCTACTGTTTGCTAGGAAAATATTGACCAGAAAGAATATTATGTTGTTTAATATAATCGTCCCGGGTAAAGGTTTGAGTGTGTGTCATATTGTACACTGACCTTTGATTTCAACCATATGTGCCCAATATGCGTGTTCATATGCGCTGTAAATGTCCTCTCCATCTGTGAACTCTGCGGGTTTATGTTTGCTGAGCATCAGTTTCCAGGTGGTCATGCTGTTTGTGTAGATGTTATGTATCAGAAAACTATTGATTTTCTTTCTTTCTTTATTAATGAATTAATGAGTGAGTGAGTCATTTGGAAGAGAATCTGATAACCATATTTCAAATGATCAGTAAAATAGAATAGAATGTTGAAAAGAGATCACAATAAAGAATAGGAATAAATAACTTTACAATAAGGTTCATTAGTTAACATTGGTTAACAACATTAGTAAACATGAGCTAAGAATGAACAATACTTCTACAGCATTTATTAATCTTAGTTGATGTAAAATTTTAGCATTTACTAATGCATTATTGTTTGTTAACAGTAGTTAATGCAGTGTGAATTAACACGAATGAACAATTAACAACTGTATTTTTATTAACTAACATTAACAAAGATTAATAAATAGTGTAATAAACGCATTGCTCATTTTTGTTAATGTTAGTTAATACATTAATTAATGTTACCTAGTGTTACCTATATATATATATATATATATATATAGACATCCATCCTTTTATATTCAATATATATATATATATATATATATATTTGAATTTTTTTTAATGTATATATTTTTTACTCTTTATAGTTTTTTTGCCAAGATTATGCCAAACTGCAAAAACGGTATTTCATGCTTTTAATGACGTTTTGTTTATTTTTTATTTATTTATTAATTAATGATAAATGGTTCTAGCACCTTTTCATGCATGAATGAAATAAATTTTAAGTCACAAACAATATCGTTCCTCACAGAAAAGATGTAATCTGGTGCAGTTTTAATGTATTGTGACTAATTAAGCAAATCTATATGAAATAATGAGTGTCATGTCATTGAGCCTTGTCTGACATGGTTGCTAAAGGAGTACCTTATTTACCCCTAAAGTTTGCATATCAATACCTCAGATACATGTAAGTTCTAGGGCTAGAGTGTTTTGTACTGTAGGTTTTGTTTGGGGGTTCTGGCAGGTTTCTTGGTGGTTGCTCACTGATTGCTATCTCTTCAGACGTTTCTTGTCTCCCTCCTTCAGTGTTACTGCACTGAATTGATCTAATCTGTTTTATTGTCTGCCAGATCTTATTGCTTAGAAATATAATGAAGATTGGGGCACCGCTAATAGGATCATTCTCAAATTCTTTCATATCAGCTTTCTCACTCAACACCCAATGAACACTGAATCTGTCTGGAAAATATTAAGAGCAGAAGGCAGCTCAGATATTATTAGCGGACTGCTGTTCACCCTGTCTTTGTCCATATGGGACAGCGTGTCCTCTTTTTTTTAAATTGTTTAGAGAGCCAGTTGCACCTTCTTCATTTCTCTGGTTTCTCTTTCTCTAAACCTTTTCCAGCACAGGAGCTCTTTCAGAAAGAGAAAGAAAGAGGAGGTTTGGCTGTATCTGATGGACGTTTGGCAAGTAAAGTGAACTCTGGCGTTCTCTTTTGTGGAACAAGGAAAATATACAGATTGACTTTCAGTTCGCCTCGCCTGCCAGCCATTCAGAGCCTAACGCAACAATGTGACGATTGTTGGACCCTAGTCCTAATTCCCAGGTTGCTTAGTGGGGTACAGGAGAGCAGAACTTAGGAAGAGGTCCCGTTCTGCATCAGCGAAGTTATTTACACTTCTCAGAACTCCTCGCATGAATTATAGGTAAGGGGAAATCCCTCGCAATGCTGGCTGGGATCACATATTATCACCGCTTTCCTGCATTTGTAAAACACCAAACCACTGCATTTAAAGGGGCCATACAAAGCCCATTTTACACAAGCTAATATGATTCTTTAGGCTCTTAATGGAATGTTTGTAACATTATTTGTTTTCAAATTTCTCAAAGATAGTTTTAAAAACTCTAATTCAAAAACAGCTCTTTAGAAATCACTCTGTTCTGTGTACTTCCCCTTTAAATCTTCATGAGCTCCGCTGACCCCGCCCCTCTTTTCCTAGGCACTTGGAGGGATCTTTTTTTATTCATAGTATTCATATTCATAGTATTCGTATTCATAGTGAAACTTGCCAATTAGCACGTTATTAGGTGATTTGCAATGATTCATTAAAAGACATTATACTCACTGCTGCTGTAGGCGAGGCTGAATCAGGAATGATTCGAGCGAACATAAACGCATTTCTGTTGTTCAAGGCTGCATTTCCTTTAGAACCAAACGTAACCTTAATCCTCCGCGTCTTCAGTCACTCAGATGCCGGGAGTAAATCACTACTGCTATGTTCATTAATACATTCAACAACAAAACACCTCAATCTCTCAGGAGTCTTGCTTGTCTCTGTCTCGGTCTGATGACGGATCACTTTGAGGTAAGACACCAGTTCAGTCTGTGTGACACGCTGCTGTCAATCAAATATTGTGGGAGTGGCCTCTGCTGGTGTGACTCCAAACCGACATGCATTTGAAAATGGCTTGATTTGAGAATAGGCAACTTAATATATTAAATTAAAAGAACACTACTGGGTGTATCTTTATCATTGTAGGGTGGTTGTCCAACCCGCATTTCAGTCCAAACAGCTTGTAAAAGTGCATGTAGGCCCGGATAACCCCTTTAATGCATCCTAACTCTGGAGCAAAACCTTGAACATCAGTGATTTGAAGTAATAAACTTTTCAGAGAGATGAAGAACCAGATTAACCCGTCTGATCAGCAGGATTCACTAGAATTACAAGAGAATGCACTGCCTTCTTCAGTGTTTATGTAGCCTGGAATCTAGATTCTAACTCATTTATTCATGCTCTGCAAATAGCATCAGGGTATCAGAGAGAAATAAAACTGCCTTAGACAAACAAGGAGATGCTCAATGAACAACCACTGTGGTTATAAAAGAGACACATTTGTGGACATGTTGAACTGGACATCCTGATGATAAGCATATTAAACATTGTGCATGTGGATGGCGGAAAAACCAACATAATTTGATGAGGTGATGATCACGTCACTTTCTATTATTTTTTGTACATTTTGGCATTGGCGTCTGTGATTCAACGCTTTAGCAAACATTGGTTTTTGTGAAGTTCTCTGTGTTTGGGGTTAAATTTGAGGTTTGCTGTCACTTTTTTGCTGTTTAGACACAATCCTTCTTAGTGTTCATTCACTTTTAGTTTTTACTCACTATTATTCTTTACAGATGATGTCCTGCCAAGTCCAGTCATAATTTTAAAGGCCGCTGTTTTTAGTAAAACACCAAACAAGACTCCTAGTAAATGCTTGGATTGTTTATGTGACAAAATTGTATTTAAATCATTGCAACTAATTAGTTTATTGGGAAGAACATGCAGTTAACGAGCCTTTGGGTCAGAAAAGACTAAAACTAGAGCAGGACTGAAGGGAAGCCATATAGTGTGTGTCTGTTCCGTCTTAAAAAAAAAAAAACAGCGAGTGAATATGAAATCACAGGACCGAGAAGATAGAGCCCGGAGCCGGACTGTGATGCGAAGATCGGTATAGAGGATAAGAGTCTACTGTGAAACTACAGAAAGGGCATTTGTGCTCTGTGGGAAAGTGAAATAATTCATTTTAGGGATTTTGTCAAAGAAGAATGATTGAGTTGATTTGTTCCTCTCTGTCTCCTGAAGCATGTTCAGTCCTCTGAGCGGTAGCCAGCAGCCGGCTGGTCCGAGCCTCACAGATCTGCAGCAGTACAGTCAGTGGCTGGCCAGCAGACACGAGGCCAGTTTGCTGCCCATGAAGGAAGACCTGGCGCTCTGGCTCTCTAGCATGCTGGGTAAGTCACGCTGCCTGCCTCATCGCCTTAGTACTTCCTCCATCTTTCATATAAGTGATCCTCTGTTAAATTGCTACAAGAAATGAAAAAAAAAAACAATAATAATAATAATAAAATAATGCTATGCAGATAGGAGGGAAAATTGAGTCATCTGATTTTTAATCAAATTAAGCAAATCCGTTCATGAGTCCTGTTCCCAATTCATGGCCAAAAGAGCCATCCCAAATCCAGTGACTCCGGTGCCTGCCTAGGAAATGCAGTCATATTCCATATGTAAAAATATCCGTTTTATTTGTTAAACTAAAATGTTGAAGTGAAAAGAAAGGAATAAAAGGAAATTGAACATTACATTAAACACAGTGTCTTTGGGTAACCTAAAGTCATTTACTTTACTGTGGTAATATCTAAATTAACTGATTCATGAATAAAATGAATAAATTTTTTTTTATCATGAATATAACAACTTAACAAGTTTGAATAACTCAACAAAAATAATTTTAATGAGGAGAAATAGGTCCTTAAAGTACCGTAACATCTGATTTTTTGTTTTGTTTTGCAATTTGTTCAGATGGGTTTTGGAACTGCAAAGAAGCTATATAAAACAGGTATTATTAATGCAATCTGTGGATTTTTATGTATACATTTTCCTAAGGTTGGCTAATGCATGAGGTGTGCAACAAGGATATGTGCTGAGACCTTCTTCATTCTCCTGGTGTATCCTGTTCATGCCGGAGAGGAAACATTTAAATCCATGATTTGTTATTTGCATAGGTTGCTTAGGGCACATCCAGTTGTGCTCTGTTTATCTTTTGTATATTATCATTGGTTCATATCATATTTAATTTAAGCTTATCTGATAAATTTAATCTCTTAAAATGTGCAGTTCATAATGTTTAAATGTAAAAAACAAAACAAAATCTTTGATGAATGTAATCGTCTACACATAGGCAGACATGACTGCATGTGTCCATGTTTTCTTTTCCAACATTTGCCAGCATTAATCAAATTCTGAACGCCACTCACCATTTCATCTAAGAGACAAATTATGAAGAGAGAAAAGAATGGTAGTGTGTCATGGCCCTGGCTTCGGTTCTGTGTGTGTTTGTGTGTGTGTGTGTGGATGGAGGGGGATGTCTGTGGAATTTCTGGCAGCTCTCAGGCAGTGAACAGCCAGCTGAAACCAGGGCTTTGTCTTTGGTCTGCCTGGAGCAAAAGGAAGCCAGGAGCCGCAGTGGGCAGCACAGGGGCTTCATATTCAACCACACACCAACCACTAGTTCCCTATCCAGATCTTTAGTGGCTTATGCCTGTCTCCATGTTGTTTTTTAGACAAACGGCTGCTCAGATCTCTGAAACTGATCTGTGTTACAGGAACACAATTTGACCATTTGCTGGTCTTACCAGAAGCCACTTGTGTACATAAAACATACACTGGCTTTTTGTGGTTTTCTATTCTTGTTAGTTTTACTAATTTTTGTCTTCAGTCATTGTTGCACTTTTTACTGGAGTTTTTTTTTACATAACATGTATATGTGTGTGTGTGTGTTCTGTGTATATTTATTATGTACATATAAAAACAAACATACACATACAGTATATATTTTGGAAATATTTACATGTATTTGCATGTCTATATTTATATTCATATAATGTATCTTAAACATAATAATAAACATATGTTTTCTGAAATGTGTATTTTATATATGCATAATGAATATATACACAGCACTCATACATATATTATGTAAACAAACTTTTATTTGGATGTAATTAATTACGCTGACAAATAATTTACTGACAAACCTTTACAAAGTTATTTTGGACAGAGGTTTCAAAATGAGGGTACTTTTTTTTTTTTTCTAAATTGTGCACAAAAACATTTTAAGTGAATTCTCAATGAGCATATTAAAAGAAAAATAATAATAAAAAATCATGGCCCTCTTAATTTGCCAGGGCAACCGGGAAATATCAAATATCAAAGTAATTGTTATCTCAATTTGTATTACCAAAAATGTCTTCAAATCTGAACAGGTAGTGTAGATTTGGGTTCTTTAAATGGGGAGCAAGGGAGGCACGTTCAGAAAGAATTTCACAAGCTCCGCGTCCCCTCTCCACTCGGCTCAATTACCACATTTGGAACTCATTAAAACATCTGAACCCCCTCGACCACTGACGCCCCCTCTCTATCAAAAAAAAAAAAAGTATAGTGGATGAGAAAATATGCTCTTTCCACAGATACCCCAACCCCCTGCCACCGCCTCCTGTTTCACAGTGACATCATGCAGAAAGAATGATCGTCTGGAAGTCAGTAAAATGTAGCCGCCACATGTTGATCTGTGTAGAATCGAGTCTGTGTCTCTGTGTGTGTGTCTCATCTGGAATACTGTTGCAAAATAAATCAGCTGCTTCCTTCCAAAGCACTTGTCTTCTTTTGGGACTGAAATGTGTTTATCTGTGAATAATCGCATCAACAAATATTTGGATTTGACAAGGGGTTGTGTGTCAGTATTGAGAATGCCTTTCAAATCGGATATGAATATGAATCAAAGAATTAAAAATAAATTAAACATACAAAAAAAATAACACATATTCCAAAAGCCTAGTTTTCATTTTGATCATATTAATTTGAGAATTTATTTATTTATTTTTTTTAAATATGAACACCTATAAATGTTATAATATTGAGTATATCCAGAATCAAGAGGTGATAGTTATTAAAATATGAAATATAGAAATTCGTCTTTATATACTTCTATAAATATTTCTAAAATAATTTTATTTCTCTTTATTTCTCAGAATGTTATTTCTTAGTTACTACTTTAATTCTTATAATAATAATAATAATAATAATAATAATAATGATAAAAGCATTTGTCTAACCCTGATCCTATAACAGATGTCTCCTGGATGTTGAAAAGCTTATTTCGGACTAATATGCTTATATATAAAAATAAGCTAAGTTCAATGAAGCACGATTAAACTGGAATCTTTTGTGGGATATTCATCTCTTGCTCTCATCTTTTCCATCAGGTGTGGAAATCACGGCCGAGAGCTTCATGGACAGGTTAGATAATGGTTTCCTGTTGTGTCAGCTGGCTGAGACGCTGCAGGAGAAGTTCAGGCAAAATGACCCCGCAGTGAATTCACCAGGAAAGGTACTAATTTACTGGTATTAGTTTAATTTTAAGGAACTAAGGTGATTGCTGCTGAATCAGATGAATTTGGTATTCTGCACAGATGTTCATCTTCAATGCAAGTGGAATGTAAAGTTCAGACAAAACATCAGTCTGCTAAAATCATGCTGTAGTTATTTCTGTGTTATTGTTTAAATGCAAAGACCATTGGTTATAGCAGATAATTATATTTCTGAAATTAGTTGTCTTGAATATTTTTTTTTTAAGATTGATTCATTATTATTTATTTAAGGCAATGAATTTGTACAAAGCGTTCTGCTTTGAAGACTGTAACAGTGCTGAATGGTATGAATTTAAACTTCTTAGAGAGATGATTATATTGGTTAATCTCAATTGTTAGCTAAAAATAAAGGAGAGAAAATCTAGATAAATAGTAAATCTCATTGTAAGAGATGGCCCAGTGATATTTTGGGAACTGCCAGCCTGATCTCACAGCAATTCAAGGTTCGTACGACCTTACTTGTTGCTAATTCTTATGAATTTGTATGAATAACCTACACCAAAACTTACCCGTCACTGGGGTTTTAGACAAATCATACAAAATGGTACGAGTGAGGTCATACGAATTTGTACGAATTAGCTACCTCGTAAAATTCATACGAATTGGTCGTGAGACTGTTTTGGAACTGCTCAACTTCTCTTTATTTTAGACATATTTTCAGGTTTTTGCTGTAACTCAAGTGATCTGATTTTATGAATAGGTATGCTAAGCTTACTGAGATATGAAATGCTTCATATATGGTAGCATTGTGACTAGCCAAATCATGAATTCATTCGCGCTTGACAGGTTTAGAGTGATTGCATGTGAACGGAATATTTGCACATTAGCTTAACATTCGCTCACTTTCATTACTTTCTGCATTCAGCACGTTGCATGCATTTCCACAGCAGTAACATGAATTAATTCAGCACGGCTGCCAAAACCTGTGCATGTTTTCAAACTAAGGTTACAGAATACGGCAGTGTATTGGTTTCAGGTGCTGGTATTGAATGCATTTTTAGTCTCTCTCATACAAAGACTTTTGTCTGGAGTCAGGGCCGCTTGCCATTCCCTGCCAAACCTCGGCATTGTGGGACGATGAACTTTGGAAAATCACTGAGCTTTCTCATTTTAACAGAGCAGCCTAATGAAAGCTGTGACTTGTTAAGTGTTCAAAAACTCCTCCAGATGGGAAAACCATTAAGATCAGGAGATTTTTTCGATGGCAAATTAAGAAAATATTTCTGCTTGTCTTGGCCAAGAACCACCTCTTACAGATACTCAGAATGGGGATTTCTGTAAGTTATAACTTGCTCCCATTCTAATAGAGTCCCTGAAGGAGTTACAAAGTAGAATTCATGGCCTGTAGTTTTCACAACTGGCATATCAAAGCAATCATGCACTGCAGAGCTGCAAAGTACTGTATACACTAAATATTGCCAAATTAGTTGGAGGAGAGTAGGGTAAGATCAGCCAGTGCATTTTATATTCATTTAATATGACCAAGTATTTGAACATTGTAGTATAAACATGCCTATTGAGATGTGTGCATTAATAATAATAAAAATAGTTTTAACTGTAAACATATGTCAAAATTGGTAGGTATTTTTTTTCTGTCTAGTAAATAGTTTAAATATAAACTAACATTTATTTGGCCTTCAGTTTTATTTTGTGTCACTACTGTGTACATCAAGGTGGCTGCCCTCCACCATTAGAATTTCTCTTGTGGAAGAAGGCCATATTTTTCCATTTTCCACATACAGTATGAGAATGAATGGACAATCCCATGGCTGGTGCAGAGGCAGTTGGGAAGCCTACTTATGGCACAACACATCACTGAAGTGGGAGCAGCATTCAGGACTGTCCACAGATAGTTGTTCCAGCGAGATTTCGATGTATATGGAACAAACAGGAACAGACGGTGTTGGAACTTGGAGAGTTTTCTAAGGCCATAATGAGATCCCATAAGGGCAGTTTGGGTTGGGCCAAGAACACTGATATCATTGGCAAGGAAAAGGTTTCTAACTGTTCAAAGTATGCCGATGTGTAGGCGGTCAATGGAGTGGCGGGCGACAAAAAAAATCAATAAAGTTGATAATGATAATGATTAACGTACAATAGAACCTTGTCATTTGTTATGGCGCTTTTCCACTACACAGTACCAGCTCGCCTCGGCTCGGCTCGGCTCGGCTCTGTTTGGTTTTCCACTGTGTAAAAGTTGTACCTGTACCGGCTTCCAGGTACTTTTTTTC
>JAUCNO010000585.1:9649917-9673767 GCA_032353835.1 Enteromius viviparus | reverse complement strand
AAAAAAAATATATATATATATATATATATATATATATATATATTTTTTTTTTTTTTTGTATTATATTTTCATTGTAGATGTCTTAACAGTGTACAAATGTTGCAGGCCACCCTGTGATAGTATACTATTTCAAACTGTGTGTGAGCATGTCTGCTGTACTGTGTGTAAACTGGCTAGGTATGTTGGCTGACGTACTCCACTGAGGAGGTTGCCTTACATTATGTCATGGCTTGTTTCATGGTAATCCAGGGTTTCTGTCACAGAGTTTGCTTCTGGGAAACATAACCGACTGGTCTCAAAGGAAAGATTACATTTCAAGGCTGTTTCATTTTAGTCAATACTTAACAATTATTAAAACACTGATCCATTCAAAAAACAATCTTGTGAGTCATTACTGTGACTGAAGTGAAACTTCACCATAACTGTCTTGATATTTAAAAGTCCTTTAAAATGGACAGATTGTATATAGATAGCTTACATGCTAAAGTAGG
Source organism: Enteromius viviparus (assembly GCA_032353835.1). Taxonomy (NCBI): domain Eukaryota; kingdom Metazoa; phylum Chordata; class Actinopteri; order Cypriniformes; family Cyprinidae; genus Enteromius; species Enteromius viviparus. Next base: position 9,673,276 of record JAUCNO010000585.1, on the reverse strand, counting down.
CTCTCTTGATTTAGACACGAGAAAAAAACTGTGACCACCTTAAATAATTTAGAACAACTTGACAACACTATAGCAATGCCTGGCAAACACCAACAGCATTGTGACGGCACGGAAATCCACAAATAACATATTCTTTATAAAATGTTCCCAGAAAGCCCCATATTTCGTTCAAGTTAGCCGGTTAAATATTACTACTATTTTTAACATTTATGTATATGTCTGCTGCATGCAGGTTTGGCCAATCACTATATGTGTATGTGTGAAAACAGCACAGATGTGAGGAATGTTTGAGGTTGTTATTCCTCAGGGATAGAAAGAGTGAGCGAGTTGCAGCAGTTCATTGATCACACAGTCCAGAGGCTACAGAGACGCAAGATCAAACACATCCACACAGATTGTGAGAGAAAGACAAAGGGTTTGTATGTGTGTGCATTAAAGGGATAGGCCAAACAAAACATGTCATTATTTACTCTCTGCAAGTCATCCTAGATGTACTTCCTTTTTTCAGAAAAAAAAAAAAATCATGTCAGTCCATATGTTAGCCCATATAAAATGCAAGTGATTGGGTGTAGTGTAAGAATGTTCTGAAGGTCGCATAAGAAATTACATGTCTCCACGCTTATTATTTTTTTATTACCATTCAAAATACACTTGGATTTACACCAAACAGAAACTCACCCTTCTTAACATATGACAGTTTGCCAGAGTGATGGTTTATAGCTAAAAAAAGTAAAAAATATGAACTATAGTTAACTTAATATAATAAAGCTAGGCTATATCCTTAAAATGCCGTCTTAGCTAAACACTTACATCTTTCTTCACATTGCTTTTCATAACATTCAAAAAATACCCTTTTGTGAACTTGCATACAACAGTTTGCCAAGATTTATAGTTTAAAATGTATAAATATTTTTTCTTTTGTCTAATTGCCTAATTTGTGGGTGAAGTATCTCTTGCAGGCTAGGAATCGTCCGAATTCCATTTGGATCCCACAATTTCAAAATAACTGGCAACACATCTCAGTTTTTCAGCCACACAATAACAGTAATAACCTTTATAAAAAATGTATTAAGGTCATGTTATGTTAGATTTAAATCTTAGCTTTTCAGAATTAGCTTTATTCTAAGTCTAAGTTTTCAATCATATCATAGCTGGGGGTTTTTTGTTTGTTTTTTTGTAGTTCTTCTCGTCATTCCAGCGATCAAACTTTACATCAAAGCAAGAAAATAATACTTTGATAACTGGTCATTGGGGAAGCTTAAGAATCTTCTGGAAAAGACATAACAATCCATTCCAGCCACTACTACGTTCTTCCAGCATGACCTCATCTAACCTTTCTCAGTGTCCTGTATGGAAATACATGCTGGGTAATCTCCCACTGAGATTCATATGTGAAATATGACCACCACCAGCTCTTTATGCATGTGTTCATCTATCACTGTCACACTCATCCTTATTGATTATTGATTTGAGAAAGGGGGATTCTGTGAAAGCATATGTGGTAATAGAAACCTGGAAATGGATCCATGTGAGGGAAGAAGTGAGTTGAATAGTTAGAGAAAGTCTGACAGAAAAGGAGAGGAATCACATACTTCTCAGGTTCGTGGATAAAGAGAGACTGAACTGAAGGGAAAACTGAGTGAGAAAGGAAATGTAGGGCGAGAGATGAAGAAGGGGATTTCTAAAACTTCTCTAAAACCCACAAATTCATGACCAGTAACATTCTGTCCTATTTATTTTGCCTCCTGAGATCAGGGGAGTGAGGTTTACCCACACAGCTTGCCTTCGTAACATTCACCCTCCTAAACGTCATTCCCACCTGGGTCACGGCACCAACATAACTCCTACAATTCGACTAATGTTTGCTCAGAGAAGGATTTCCATCATGGTAGGTGGGCGCACTAACAAGGATGCTAAAGACCACATCCTCTAGCATCAGTAGGTAATTTATCTTACGAGACTGGGAAAGTGAGATTTACACTTACAGCTCTTACTAGCTGGCCTGTTACACAAGAACTGGACATTTGCATTTGGTTGGCTTCAAACAAGATGGTTCATAACCAAGTGCAAGTATGTGCACTGGACAAGTACCATATTTGCATGCTTGCATTAAATGGTTAGTTCACCCTAATATTGTATCATGATTTGCTCACCCTCATGTCGTTCCCAACCCATAATAATGATGTTTATTTTTAATATTCGCTCATCATTCATTCAAAGTACACACAACTCCAATTTGTACGCTTCAAAAAGTAAGTGTATCCATATCAATCAAGCTGTTTAAATTGTTATAAAGTCTCAAAAAAGATATGCACTGTATATGATGAATAGATTTTGCATATAAACATTGATCAACACATCTACATAGAGTTTGTCAGATATGGTAAACATGGAAGCATGAAACTTGTTTGTTTTCTGAAGATGAACAGTCTTACTGTATTGGACCAACATGAGGGTGAGTAAAGGATGATCAAAGGTTCAACTTTTCTTGGTTTTTGGCCTTATAATGTTAGAGTGTTTTGAAGTGGTACCCCCTTTTCTTCAGGCCAGGGACATTCCTCTTGTATGCAAGACATTTCAAATGCAAATATGGCACTGAGTAACACAGTCAAATTCTCTCTTTCAGTCGATTCCCAGTCGCAGGATTCCCTGCCGAGCCAGTGCTGCATCTGGTTCCTTTTTCGCCAGGGACAACACAGCCAACTTCCTGTCATGGTGTCGAGAGGTGGGCGTGGATGACACCTGCCTGTTTGAGTCAGATGGGCTTGGTGAGTCTTAAACAAATCCAGCTCTCACACAGCAACAACGAGTTATGAGTAAATAGACATGAAGTTATCTGTTGCTCAGTGATAAAGCCTGAGAGGAGATAAAGCCTGATTTATTGCAACAACTGCAGTTCTGACTTTCTAGAGTAAATGCAGTGAGAGCTTGTTGGACCTGCACAAATCATCAGACATAAAAAGCGCAGCACGTTGTATATATTTTTAGGAGAGACTGTATCCAAATCAGCTTGAAAAGGTGGACTATGTATATATGTACAGATGTTACTAAAAAAACGAAAAGTAAATAGTTTACTTGTTTTCACAATGCATCGATTACAAATCTAGCCGATGCTTATGCCTTGATCTTGAAGCATGGATTGTTACCATTCAGTATTTATAATGATTAAACATGAAATTACGTGCATATGCAAATTATAGAAGACCTAGTGTGATTATTTAAATAATCCTATTAATTTAAAAAATACAGAATTTAGTCCATAATCAAAATTGAATCAAACGTTTTGGTGAGGCTGATTGAATCATTGTGAATTTGCAAAAACCACAACAAATAAAAAACCTATGAATCATTAATTGAATCGGTTTGTTGTCTACCATACGACCCCAGTAGATGAATTAATGTCTTCTAAAGTGCTTTTTTTCTCCAATAAAGTGTTATCAAATGCACTATGATAGCAAAAATGGAGAATAATGGCAATAAGTGATAAGCATGCACAAGCTGAAATATGAGGCATGTAGAGGAAAAAAAAAAGGAAAATTCATCATCAACCTCAACGTCATGTATACTTTATTTGTCCCCTGAGGAAAATTAGTTTTGGGCATTACAAATAAAGCTGCATAACAAAAGTACCCACACCAATAACATAAACATAAAAAATCACACATTTATCTCATTTGAGGCTTGCTTAGCAATCTATGTAATATAATGTGGAATGACCTCATCCTTGTACAGGAGACCAAGACTGGTAGTATTATTTCAGAACAATATTCCCACAATGGTGACTATATTCACTAATGTACAGCATAAATGAGAGTGGTGAGCAAACACAGCCCTGGGGGACACCAATACTAATAAACTTACACTCTGAGGAAGTTTGCTTGATTTTGATTTGTTGAGTCCTACCAGTAAGAAATGCATGGAACCATTTGATGGCCATACCATTGAGTTTGGAGAGCATAAGGTGTGGCGGCACACAGTATTAAAAGCAGAGAGCTCTGATAAAAAAAAAAAGCTAGCCATAATTATTGGGAAAAATGATTAAGCTAGCTTTAAACAAAAAGTCACACAACATTGCTTGTGTGTTATATGTTTGGATGATAAAAATGAGTTTCTCTGTTTTGCTCCATTATGCAGAAATATAATGAAAACATGAGAATTATTGACTGAAATCAGAAAAGGGTCAGTTACAAATGGAGACGCGTGTCTTGGGCTTTAGCAAATACATTTTTAGTTTTTTTTCCTGCATTTCTAAGAATTGTGGTATTCTAGGCACGAACTATACTGTGAAAGAAAGTCCTCTTCTTCTAAATCTGTAAACGGCTTTATGATGTGTATGAGGACGAGACATCTCTCTGTCATGTGTCAGACACACAAACGTCAGAGGTTCCAGGTAGATTGCTGCATTTCTGCTTCTCTAATCTTGGCTTTCAACACATATCCAAGACAGCTGGAGGGAATAACAAGTCTGCTGAAACTACAGAAAGAACGAGGGAGGAAGACAGGATGGGGTCGTCTAGGGAGTGCAGCGGGGCAGAGCGGCTGAGTTTTCTGAATGCAGAACGATTCGTTTCTGTCCCACTGGAGTTACAAACAATAGAAACTGCATGCGAGTGTGTTTGTGGTCAAATGTGATATGTGTAGATGCATTGTCAGTGACTCCAACCAGAAGAGCTGTCCTAACATGACTTTCACTTATATATTACCAAAAATCTGCCTGGATACCCATGAGATTTAGTGCGTGTTGTGCTTACAAATCTTTTCTATGCGCAAACAAATGATTATAAAATTAGTGTGTAAAGAGTGTGGTAAAGTATGTGCTCTTCAACCAAACAACAATTGGAGAAAAACAACTTTTATTAATTTGTTCTTCCTTTTCCCTTTTTAGAAATAGCTAAATGAAAACATGGATGCGTTATGTTCAGGTGGGATGTTCTGTGGTTTGATGTGGAGGTTATAGATTCCATGCATGTTGTGTTGTGTTGCCATCGCTTAACTCCACTGGATTATGGGAAATGTAGTTTGTGTGCTCCACAATGCCGTAAGAAATGCATGTGTTGTGCAATCCCACACTGAGAGAACATTAGCTGTCAGTGAATCAGCATTTCATCATCTCTGTGTCATTCTGCGGTCTCTTGATTTCTTCATTCAACCACATCAGTGTTTTCAGTAGTTCTTTGGTTTTTACAAGATGCAGTAGTTTTGTTATGTCTAATGGGTTTTATTTATGTTCCTCTAGTTTTACACAAACAGCCAAGAGAGGTTTGTCTATGCCTGCTGGAGCTGGGAAGAATAGCATCCAGGTGAATTTGATTCAATTCAATTCAAATTTATTTGTAAAGTGCTTTACACAATACATGTTGTAAAGCAGTTTCACAGAAATTCCAATTTTCCATGATGTTTTCTATTATCAGTCAGAGATATGTACAGTCCAAATGGTAGGGTTTAAACTATGTAAAATCGAAAATAATAAATAATAGACAACATAATACGTATGTCTTCAGCATAATATAGTTTCAGGTCTATGCATTCTCTTTCTACGACGGAGTATAAAAAAAATAAAGTCGTAGTATTACTGGAATAAAGTCGAAACTAGGAGAATAAAAGTCAAAATGTTACGAGAACAAAGTTGCCCTAGATTGGGAGCACCCAGAGATATTCTCAGCTTTCAAAATCTGCCAGTTTTTTAGCGAAATACAAACAATATGCATATTATAACATTACATATATATTATAGCCTGACATATAGCTGAAATCGCTTTAGTTTAAGTGGCAGTGTAAGTCGAAATTTTTCCCGCTTACAATGAGACTTCATTATAACGTAGTCTCAAATCAAAGAGGAAAAACACATTAATTTAAAAAGATAAACTGTTTTATATCAAAAGAAACAAAATAGAAGGTTATTGGTAATGCTGGGTGTCTGGCGTGCTACAAATAATGAATATATATAGATATAATACAGCGATCTGATCAGTAAAGAGTTTGAGCAACACATTACTGTAAGACACTATTTGTGTTTCGCTATAAAACTGAAAGCTGAGAAAAATCTTAATGCTATTGGGTGGCGCACTATAATGAATCCAATAGAAGACAAAAAAATATTTCCAAGCGTATTGTCCCAGCAAATATTACACATGATATTGTTTCTGCAAATAATTTCACATAAACGTCTTTGTAGGGTGTTAAAGAGGTTTAAATGAGAGAGCTACAGCGTATGTATGTAAAAAGTAAGTATGTAAGTATGTGAGCTAATGTTAAGATTAAAAGTTGTTCTTGTTCAGTCTTTTAATAAATATCATATTCTTGATATTAAGCGGTTTCTGCAAGTCCTTAGATCTCATCCCAGTAACATGAAGTGCCAATATTCAAATAATTTCGGTGTCCTTCTCTCAATCCGGGTCTTTTACAAGTGCATTATACTAAATATTATATTTCGACTTTAATCTTGTAGTTTCGACTTTATTCTCATAGTATTTAGACTTTTATTCTCATAATATTACAACTTAATTGTAATATTAATCTTAATCTTGTAGGTTCGACATTATTCTCGTAATATTACAACATTATTCTATTACTTTTCATTTTCTTTTTTAGTGGCACTAAAACGGCATCATATCTTTTATCTAACACACCAAAATACTTAAATTAGTATTTTCATGTCCACATGCATATTTATTTATTTTTGAGTGTTAGTTATTTATAATTCACTTATTTATTGAAAATAAAATAGCACATAATAGGATTAAGTTTTTTTTTTTGCTTTATGTATATTTTCAGAATGTCATGGATATGAGGTAAACATGCTAATGATTAATTTGTGTTTATTTTAAATCTGGTTGTGAATGGTCACTGCTGTGCCAGGTATAAGGTCGAGCCACCTGGACTCATAAAGCTGGAGAAGGAGATCGAACAGGAAGAAAAAACACCTGAACCTCCGCTCTCACCTGTACCTCCCACTTCCAATTCTCAGTCTCCATCTGTTTCTCCATCCATCTCTCCATCTATCTCTCCATTCAATAAGACCAACTCCAGCAAAAAGAGCATCGGCAAGCTACTGGATGAGGCTGTGTGTAACATTTTCCTTCTCATATATTGCTCTTGTTATCTGTAACAATGTCATTTAGACTGACAGATGTTTCTTTCTTTTAGAATGAGAATATAATGTTTTCATTTAACATGTAACGTGTGTTCCAGGTCAAGCACATTTCTGAAGATCCACCCTGTAAGTGCCCAAATAAGTTCTGCATAGAACGACAATCACAAGGCCGTTACCGTGTTGGAGAGAAAATGCTTTTCATCAGAGTGAGTATAAAGCAAACCGTAGTCAGGGTAGCTGTCATATTTACAACCCAGACTCGATGGAAATACATTACTCTGCCTACATGTCTGAAAAAAGGTTTCTGTACTATACTACAGTATATATCTGTTTTGGAGAAAACGCAGTATTTAGTGCAAGACTCTTTTTTTATTTTAAACTGCTATGAAATTACAAGCAACAAAATATCATTGTGTTACCATTTGTAAACACATGCACTCATGGCCGGATCTGTGCACAGGCTTTATATTCCTTCAGCCTAGGCCATGTTTAGGCCCTGTGTGCGTATATATATATTAATAAATATACAGTATATTACTTTTATTACTGTATGGTGTTTCGTCCTTAATTTAAGCTGATTGAGCTGCTCCATTGTAGGGGCTCAGTTCTGTAAGCAAGAGACTGTTTCCTGTAACACTGAGGCCTGATGTATAGAGAGATTGACTTGTAACCCAAAGGTCGCGGGCTGGAGTCCTAGCTCCGGCAGGGAGTGAATATCCAGCACTCACTCTGCCTTCAATACCACAACTGAGGTGAGACCCTTGAACAAGGCACCGTTCCCCCAACTGCTTCCCGGGCGCTGCAGCAATGCCTGCCCACTGCTCCGTGTGTGTGTGCACTTGGATGGGTTAAAAGCAGAGCACACATTCCTAGTGTGGGAAACCATACCTGGCCACGTCATGTCCTTTCATATTTTCTGAAATATAGTGTAAGTTGTGTTTCCTTTCAGTCAGTCAATATGACATTATGACTGCCTGGGAGACCTACGATCGATCTACAGCACTGCGAGCCAAGCCACTTCACCCCTGCATCCCATGGCCATCCTGCAGGTCCACCAGGCCAAGGCACTTAAAGAACTGCATGAGTTCCTCAATGCAGGAACTGCGCATGGCAAATGACTTTGCTCTCAGGGCGACGAAGGTCACTGCGCATTCCCTCAGTCAGGTCATGTCCACCATGGTGGTCCAGGAGTGCCATCTCTGGCTGAGTCTCCCAGGGCGGCCTTATTTGCGACACTGTCGAGAAGTTTGCCTAGCAGTCAATTAAACACATCTTGATGCCAAGGTGCTGGGCTACCCGTTGATGAGGGCGCCCCCCGGTGGCTTCCACACCTGCTCCACCCCCCTCAGCTCTGAAAGAGGGAACACCTCAGCAGGGGCGTTCCATTGGATCTTTCTTCCAGTGTTTCCGAACAGTTACATCTGGTTCCTCCGTCACCTCACAGTTCTTGCTAGTGAGGTAGCTTGAACTGTGTCCAGAGAGGGCTTCCTTCACCCTCTTTGCATCTGGCGTATTATCCCACGTTTTTATCCCACCGTGTTCCCCTCACTTTACGTGTGTAACCCTTGTTCCCTGAAGGAGCGATCATAGATGTTACGTCCCTCTTGCCACAAGGTTGGACTGCGCTGGGGAGTCTGATGCAATCTGCTCCAAAGCAGAAACCTAATGGTGGTTTGTACACCATCATTTACCTCCATATACGGGAGAGTGGCTAGGCATGCAAAAACTATTGGCCAATTCTCATTGGCTTTATCGCCAAAGATCAGAGTAAACTGGTCTCCCAGGTGGTTATCCCATGATGTCAATCAATGACGTAATGTCTCCGTTCCCTCCTTCAGGGAACGAGGATTACTAACATAACCGAGATGTTATTTTATGAACATGCTGCATGCTGCGACTCATATAATGCAATGAACGAGTACAGCATGCTCGCACATTTGAATTGGTGCAGAATTTACAGACTACTAGTTTCACTTTAGCTTTAAATAAAGTGTAAGTATACACTTGACAAGCGCACACATCTGCCTACTTTGCTTATCAGCACATCAGCTATACAGGCTTGAATATTTGAATGGTTATTCTCATTATCATATATGTTGTGAGTGCTGTATCTTGCCGATACCGATACCAGTTTTGATATTGGTGCATTATTAATTTCCAGAATTGCATATTTATGTAGCATGTTGCTAAGTTGAAAAAAGCTTAACAATAATAAAGTTAACATGTTGCAAAATGCATGCTGCCTAACTTTGTCTCAGGGAGCAGCTTTGATCCCTTAACATGATTTCTAGATAGGCAGGAGAACTTTCATTATCTTCTGCTGCGTGATCACGTTTATTAATGTGCTAAACACGCACACAGACACAGCAGTGGGGCATCCCATAACAGCACAGACCGACTCTAACCGACACAGGCTGATTAGTGAAATGGGCCTGGTCACCATGGAAACCTGTTACTTGGCAACACTTGCTTTAGATCTGAGTTATCCTCATCATGTATCTGCGTTCAGATGTGTTTTATTACCCTGAGCTGTGCAGTTATACACTGATAACAGCTCTCTTGAGTGATCACATCACTCCCATAGCTTATTAGAAACAGTGTTCTCACTCAATAAAAAAAGAGATGAAGACTCAATGTGAAATCAAGCACCTAATGGAACTTACTGCCGATTACAGAACCAACTTTAATGACAAGATGAGCATTACATATCACACTATGATTATCGTGCAGCACTTATCTTAATAGTGGTTACAAACACTTGGTTTTCACTTCTCCATATGTTACCTAGACGGGAGCAGTGTGGAATATTGTGATGTTTTTATCAGCTGTTTAGACTCTCATTCTGACGGCACCCATTCACTGCTGAGCATCCATTGCTAAGACACTGATGGGATTACTCAAAATATGCTGAAGAAACAATACATTTTGCATGGCCTGAGTAAATGTTTCAATGCTGATTTGAGGTGACATTGAAATTACATTTGAAATGATACAATTGTCCCGTCCACTGTTTCGTGGCAGACAAATTAAATATGCTCTAGTTTTCGCTCTCTCTCCATGAGCTCAGTAATTTGATTCGATCAAGCTGTCTAGACCTCATAATTACACTATTAATATCATTCCTCTCTTTCAAGTTTAGATGTCAGAGCTTGGCTTTCATTTAAAACACTGACTGCAGCGCTTGATCATGTTAAACCACTGCAGCTGATATTAATTCAGTCGCTTGAGGAGAATCTCATTACTCAGTGCTGGTTTTAAATGCTCTCTGGCTGAGAAATGAAGCATGCTGCATCACTGCTGCCCCCTATAGAAGGAAACTAATATTATTATTATTATTTTTTTTTTTTGCACTCATAAGGAACACTTCACTGCTTCACACACTGAAAAAGAGAGAGAGAGAAAACATGCATTTCAAGAGAAAGGAAAGAAAATTAAACTTACTTTTTGAATTCAGATTACATAGACGTCAACATGTGCAAGTTATAGGACACACTTCGCAAAAACAATGAACAAAACCACACAACGTGAAGATATCAGACACATTAAATACAGGCTGTGCTGACTGCAATGTGTTTTGTGAAATACTGGCTGCAGAGAGCATATAAAAAACCATTGATTCAACAGACCAAACACTCCAACTCTGTCACACCTGCTGTTTATACAGAAACATACAACCATTTAAAATACGTTATTGTTCATTTTTGAAAGATAATTTTGCATTGTTTGGTTGCACAGCCGTAGTTTATCATCATTTTTAAACCTTGGTAGAATTTGTTACAAAACAGTACAAATATTCAATTGGTTACCAATTAATTGGAGTTCCTGTTTATTCCACTAAATTGCTAAAATCCTTTTCTTAGCTTATTTTTTTTTAAAAGAACAAATCCTTAAAACGTGTTGCCCAGCAACCAAGGCCAAGTTGAGCAAGCTTCTTCTTTCTCTTGTTCGTTTTCCAGTGAAATGAGCGAATGATTTTGTCTCAAGGACACATTCCTTTTGTGTTTGTCTTTGAAAGACCTTCCTGTTGAAATACCCCTCAGACTCCCCAGATGGTTTAGTAGAGAGTCGTGTTTTCATTTCGTTCTCATTTAAATACACTGTGTGCATCAGTCTGGCCTGTTGAACTCTGGTGCTCCGAAAAGAAATTGATTGTGTGTGTTCCCTATAAAGAGAGGCTTTTTTTTAATCACAGGTCTGTGATAACCTTCAACATCACAGACCTGAGCCACTTTATATAACATACGTGTGGTTATATAGGGGTCCTGTGGTGACTTGTAGAGTCTGATTGCTAATATATTTGTGGCTCCAGCGCCTGAGGGCCACACAGAAGCCCATCTGGAGAGGCTGACCTGTGAACGTCCCTCCGTCAGCCTTTATGAATCTTTAATATTATCCTTCCCCCAAAGGGTTAATACAAGCTCACAGTAGGAGATTTCTCTGTTGTTGTTTATTGTTTAGTGTTCATTCATTTTTCCTGTCTGTTTTTGAGCATGTGTCTTTAGGCTATGGCTTGTTCAGCTCTTTATCCCACAGGAGAGGGTTGCAGTGTGTTATCAGAATGACATTTTGTCATTTCTCACCCTTTATGAAAGATTCTTTAGCGGCCTGTTCAAGGCCACAGGGACGGAGGCTAGAATAGAAGGATGAATCACAACTGAATTACTCCAGTTCCGCTTTTTATTGGGTCTGTGATTAACTATTTTTATGTTATGGGTTTTTGTGCATGGTGTATTGTTTAGAGATCTATGTGTGGGCGCTTTGAGAAAACTAAGCTTGGATAGATATATATATATTTTATTTTTTTTTTTGTCCCCCTCGTAGAAACCATCTTGATCGGATAATCTGAGGTAATAATAGATGTTGTGACAAGGTAGTGGAATCCTGAATTTAGACCTCTGGGGAATGTAGACACCTGAAAAAGTAATTTACAGGAAACTTATCTCAGTGGCTCGCTGTCCTCTGTCTACAGGGTGTTCCACAGTGGAAACCGCAGGTGACATATCGCCAATAAAAGGGTGTGATTAAAGCGCTGGAGCTGTTAAAGGAGTTTGATAGTGGACTTTTTTCTCCAATTAAGCTTTCACGAATGCAAGGATCAGGCCTGAAATACTCTATGTAGACACAAATGTTTGGCCATTGTCATTGTCTTAATTAACATGTTCTGACATACTGAAAATTGAGCCTTAGTAAAAGACTATGAGTTCATGTCCTTGCATATGTAATCGTTTCCTCTAGGGAGTCTAGTGTGCTAACTAGGATGCTAAAGACCACAGCTATAGCATGCCTCTTGTAGCCAGGAGAGTGAGGTTTACCTGCACAACTGTATTGTACCAGCTGGCCACCCACAATCTGGGTCACGGCACCACTTTAACTGGTTCCACATGATCCGTTTCCATCAGAGCTTGAATTGGCGATAACCAGGATGGTAGTTGCATGCTAATGAGGATGAAGTTTGCAAAGGGATTGACATTTATCTGCACAGCTATTTCAAACCAGCTGGCCTCTATTACATTCATATCCACCCAGGGTCACGGCACCACTTTATTTTTATCAGTTCTAGACATAAAGTTGGTTTCAAAGTTATATGTATTTAAAATTGTTGCCTGTGTACTTCTACAGGCCTTCATTATGTCAGACTCTGTCTACCTATATTCTATATCAACACAATATTCAATTATGCTATTATACACTGCATTCCTGCGACACTAACAACCGTCAGTTTTCAATGGGGTCAAAGTGTTCAAATGCCACGCATCTTACCTCCTGAAGATTGCAATCCAACCAGAGAAGCTCAAAATCAAGCTTGGGAGCTACGTTCACATACTTGCAAATGTGTATCTTTCTTGTACTGTGAATATCTATCAGTAACGACTTTTCTCCTTCTCTTTAGATGCTGCATAATAAACATGTGATGGTGCGCGTTGGTGGAGGCTGGGAGACTTTCGAGAGCTACCTGCTGAAGCATGACCCGTGTCGCATGCTCCAGATCTCTCGTACAGAAGGCAAGATCTCAGCCATCTCTGGCAAATCTCCCAACATCAAAGACCTCGCTCCTGACAGCTACCTGGTAGTGGCGGCCCACTACAAAAGCAAGAAGTAAAGAAGAAATGTACTAAAAAAACTTTGAAGCACAGCTCACTGGCTAGCCATTGTAGGACACATGGACTTCTACTGGCTTCTAGAACTAAAACTTTAAAAGAGAAAAACAAATCATAAAACATAAATAACAGTGTAGATCAGTCGTTTGTGCATAACAAAGCTACTGAACTGGAACTGGAATCCAGAAACAGGGCTGTTTTATTTGTCTACAAATTTCTAACATTTCTTTTTGGCCTCTTACTTTTTAAGTGATTAAATGTAAATTGCATAATAACCTTTTACATTCAATAGTGTCTATATGGAATGAAATCGCTGGTAGAATTCAAGTATTTACTTCTATCCTGGGGTCTGTTCTTCGTACGTCGCTTGATACATCAGAGCTGAATGAGATGAGATCATCGTGCTAATTACGATGTGGCTAATTCGGTTCTTCGAGCACACCTGTTGTTGATGATTAGTATAGCTGGATTGAGTCTAGGATTATTGCACATTGTATCGATAATAGAAACACTGATCACAACCCCTTCAATTGGTTGATGAAATGGCAAAAGAGCGAGCTTTTTATTAGAGGGGCATGGAGAATTTCAAACTTTAATAAAGACCCCGGAAAACACAGCAAATGCTTCAAAAACCAGGAGAAAGAGCTGGCAAAAAGTAGCGAACAAATTAAATGTGTTAGTGCTGCCCATGTTTTTTCCTTGATATATTATATTATATCTCAAATCTTATTTGTAGTAATTAGACCCATAATATAATAGACCCATGTGACAGATTTGAGAAAATTACCTCCAATTATCTGGGAATAGAATGAGACATATTATTAGATATACACAGCGATTAACACACGAATGATGACCATAGCCATGCACTCACACGTGTATACATATACTCCCGCTTAGGTTTAAGCTTACAGACCTGTTGCTATAAAAGCAAGTCTGAGATGCGCATCGAAGAACGAAACGATCCAAGATCAGGACAAATCCACAACAATCAAATCCAGCTAACTGAGTTAGAGACGTATGAAGAACGGGCCCCTGGTGGCTATTCTTTTTAGTGCTTTCTATACAACCCGATCTCATGAAGGTGTGTTTAAATAACACTGCAAATAAAAACTAAACTTGTGGTATACATATGTAAAAATGGACTTTGCCATTTATAAGCTACGCAGTGGCTATAATATGTATGTATAATATGTATATAATATGTATGTAGTGTATATAATATGTATGTAAAAACTGCGTATTATATGCATACCAACACATTTCGCATCATGTCAGCCATGTCCATTTTTGCATATCAATACCTCAAATTTTTGTTTTTATTTGGTGTACTATTTACACTCATTCTCATGAGACTGGGATTTCCTACACTACCAATATTAATGTCTTTTTTAGGGCAATATTATGTTCTTCTGATGTCATGATATATATTTTCTGACTTTTATTGCTCCATTGGAGAATGTTATCTGTTCATACCCAGCGTTGGGGTTAATGCATTACAAGTAAAATAGTTACGTAATCAGATTACGATTACTTTTTTATATAACTAGTAAAGTAATGCATTACTTTTAAAGTTACGTTTTTATATAAGTAGCTGTCTCGTCTTAAGAGAAACAGTGTTGACTCAACTAATTTGATTGTTGGTAGGAAAGGCCATTAAAACATTCAAACTTTTTCATGTCAAACATCAGAACAGGAAGAAATGTGATGGAAGTGACTATGACAGTAGCATATGCTGATCATCCCAGTGAGTGACAGCTCTGTATAATGTGAGAATGGCCACAACAATGCGAAGTACAACATGTCTGGATAAACATCAATCTCTGGAAGTCGGCAAAGAAAAGGAAACATGTAACCTCAGTTAAGCAACAAATACTAACAGCTGCTTGGTTGTTCAATCAAACACAATCTTTATTTAAGCAATGACTCTTTGCGGATGCAGTTCTAAAACAGTTCCTGATCCAAAAGTGTGCTGCTGCCCTTTACTGTTAACATGATCATCACAACACGTTGCCCGATTTATTGTATTGTTGTTATAAAGTATCTGTATGTTGATAATCCATTCTGAGTGAAACCTGGGAAGATATTTCAGTTGATTATTTGGTTGAAATCTGTTTCCCTGTCATAAGCATTGAGTGCACTGCTGTAAGCAGAGAAAACAACTCATGAGCATAACAAACCAAATGCATTAAAGGCAATATAATGTGTGTCTATAGATACAATATATTCCACACTAAGCACTATATCTCAGGCTGCTACAGTCACTGCTGCACAGCCCAGACAGATGGATGCCGACTTTAAATGCGGTAAGCCCTTCAGGAAGGACGAGAATTCAGTGCGTCTAATAAGATAAAGTGATGCACATTCAGTTTGGTTCATAAGAACAGAAAGTTGTACAATCAACAGGCAGTGAAAGTGCTAACTGACGTAATGTCCATTTATTATAATACTTCAAGTCCTGAACAATCCCAAGATGCGCTATACTATCTTACAACCAACACACTAGTAACCGATGCATAAATATAAATGGCTAAATATCTATTAAATTACCCAAAATCCAATATAAAAGATGCTTTTCAGTTGTATAAACGTGTATTAAAATGACATTCCGATCTCCGCTTTGAGGATTCTATAAGTCAATTTTATAAATACAAAGCACATTGGTACAAAAGCTGCGTGTGTGAAATGATGCATGAACACAAACTGAACGGGGCTGCATTTCCCAAAGGCACCCTAAGCTTAAGTGCATCGTAGACCAATTGAAACCAATGTAGCTACAATCAACTTACGCTTACGATGCTTTTTTTGGAAACGCACCCCAGGTTGTTGGGTGAAAAAAAAAAAAAAAAGCATGAATTGCTAAAATCCCATAAACCCACTAGCTAGCTAGTCTTGGCATTTGAAAGGGTGTGGCCTGAATACACTCTGGCCAATCAGAAGGCCTGGAGGATGAGGAGTTTTGTGCAGGAGCTTGGCAAAAAGTCTAGTCTCTATGCAAACTCCTCTGGCTAGTGTACACTTCAAAATAAGAATCGAAGAGTTTTAAGAATCAACTGGAAAAACTGCAGGTGAAGGTTGACCCCCGATGAAGACACACCGGCGATCTTCCCTTCAGCCTGTGTTAGCCAACCTGCCACTGAAGAGAGAGAGAGAGAGAATGCATTTTATCAAATTACTAATTTAAATGCAAGTACATAGCAGTTAAGACCATCTCAAATGTCGATATTTGTGTAAATAATAAAAACGTAAATAAATACGTATATACCCTTAGCCCGCCGCCTCCAGAAGGTACAGAGTTCAGGGTCTGTTTCTCGGTCTCTTCTTGTTTCTTCTTTTTCCTCTCCAAGGCTTCAGGGTTTTTGACACCTCTGAAGGTGGTCTACACACAGATCAGACAAAATGCAGCTACCACAACATACATGTTCCCATATACAGCAAGAGCAACATTTCAGAGAGAAATCAGTATATTATTCAGTGCTCACGTGCTGAATCATAGTGCGCCATAAACAAGCTGGAAATGTGGGTACAGACTGTGCAAACACTAAAACACTGAAATATAACAGCCCTGAACAACTACCCAATCAGAAGAAGTAACCATATTTTATCCAACTATATGGCTACAAGCACTGTGACATTAAAGCAGCAGATGTCTGTGGCGGTGTGTTAGCAGTGTGTGTTTGAGGAGACGGCAAATGAAGGACGAGTACTTACCGTGCCGCTTTACCTCTGTGCTTTGCCTTAAACTTCTAAGAGACAGTAAAATAGCCCACCAATCACGTGTGGGCAAATTAAAAGCACTACTCCATAAAACACTTGTGTTTGGGTTTTTTGTAATGTTGAGCAGGAAGTCGTGATGCTCTGATGAGTCTGTCCTGCTTCAGAAATAGTGATGACTCAAATCTCCAACAATCTTTGTTATTTATAAACGGGGTATGTCAAGTTCATTAAACACTATACTGATGTTTAACGAAGCTTAACAAAAAAAAGTGTTTGTCCATCAACAGCTCTTTTCTAAAGTGCTTCCAAAAGTGCATTGCAAATGTCCGTTTCACAATAAAGAAACCTAAAACCTTTAACAATCATTCAATCTCTCATTTCTGTGTGTGATGATGTGTTACTTCACCTCTTTCTGTCTCTTCTCTGCAGCCTCCGCTAGCTGTCTTCTCCTTGTCTCCTGTGGGAAAGAAGGGAAATGGTTTGCTCCAACTTGGACAAAAGCATGTCTTGACAGATATATGTAAGATCAGCACAGCTCTGCGTAATTTAGCTCCAACCCTAATCAGACACACCTGATCCAGCTAACCAGGCTCTTCGGGATTATTAGACACTTCCAACCAGGAGCCAGTTGCATAAAAGGTTAATACTAGTCTGGAATACTAGAACTACTAGTTGGTCAGCTCTTAAGACACGGTCTTAACATGAAGGCTGAGTTTATGCAACTGGCCCCAGAAGTGATATGAGCTAACCTGTGCAGAGCTGTGGCCCTACAGGAAATGAGTTTGAGATCAATGATTTTAATTAGCTTCAAATTAATTCATGTGTAGCGGCCTAAATAATCTGTATTTTAAATCAGGAACAATTGGTGGCTTAAGATCAATGTGAGTATAAATTACGCCAATTACATTTCAGAATTGTTTCACAACAAACAAATAAATGAATGAACATTGTATCGTAAAGTTTTCTTTCGCAACGTCACTGAAAGTCATTCTAGCGTTGTGTTCGGGTGCAGAATAAACATACAGCAACGCTACTCTCAAATATAATTGGAAAGCCAGGTCAGTAAAGTCTAACATTTGAAACAGGAGCACAGTTACAGATGTAAGGTAAAGTTTAGAAAAATGTATTCCAGTACTCACGGGGTCTGGTGTGACTACTACGTCATCCTCAGCTCCACTCAGACAGGGTAAACACATCCCCATTCTGATGTTTAATGAAGCACAGGCACAAACAAAACCCTTTTCAGCCAAACGACAGTACGTTTGAGCACATATGAGGGATCTGGCCGCTGAGATGATGTCTCTAGCAGTCTAACATGCTGCTATAAAGCCACTACGAAAGCCGCTTGAATTGAACTAAGTTAGCAATGTAGCCAACGCTACGTTACCGCTAAATAACACCTAACGTTACCACACTAACAGGCTAATTCAACCTACAGCGAACCTCTTTCTCACGCCTCCCGACATTTGTTGGTTTGGCTCTTTAAATGAGTGATGTTGGGACTTGAGTGAATCATTCTTTTGAGCCGGTTCTCAGGAAGTAACCGGTCGAGCCGGTCGGTTCACAAACGAACTGAATCGAATGTTATTAGTTCCGGGTGGATGACGCAGGACGCACAGCCGAAGTAGCGCGTCCAACTCAAAAATAGTCTGACGAGCGGTTCAACCAACTGTCGAACTTTGCCGAGGATTACCGAGTGCCCAACAAGAATGGAATGAGCTGTGGCGAAGTTTGCCGAGGAATACCGAAGATTTGAATGATATAAAAATATATGTTTATTAGACAGGTGCAATATTGTAGACACGTAGAACGTATACGCGTCAGTGACTGTAGCTGCGAAACTTTTGGGAATCTTATCCAAGATGTAGGCTATTAGTCAGTCCGGCATGTCATAAAGGATCCGCGAATGAAACTGACCACAAACACCCTTAAAGGCAGTTAATCAGCAATATGCGTTCACACAGATAACATTTTATTTAACATGCAATAACAGACATTAATTTATTTGTATGTTTATTGATACAACATGGCACTGAACTGTTGCGAACCGATAAGTCGGCTTTTTGAACCGGTTCAATGAGCCGAACTCTCCAAAAAGAACCGATTCGCGGAAATGAATCGAATTTGCATCACTTGTTTAAATATGATTTATTACTTTAGCTGACAGTGCAGCTGTCAGGCAGCATCAGCTCCGTTAGTCGACGGAAATGCAGCTCAACAGCGCCATGCTATGGAGTCAAATTACTGCTACTACTGTAGCGATATGACACATGCCCAGGACAGGACAGGACCGCTGTTACTAACTGATTATCATCGTGATTTTCAAAGAACACTATGGGAATACCATATAGCAACATGTTCGAAAAGTGTTTTTTTGTAGGTAACTGCTATGTAGTTTGACTGAGATAGATAGTTACTAACAAAATTGTAGTTATTGCATAATAATAGTGTCGCTGTAGCATTTTAGGCAAAGATAAACAAACAAATAAATAAACATGATTGTCATATGATCACAAAGAAGCTAAAAAATACTATTTTAATTAAATACTAATTTATTTTATTATGGCATGATAAATTAAATGCACTTTTGGAATTTAGGTCAGAATCATTAAGTTAAACTGTGGCAAATTCAATTGAATGGAAATGATTTGGCACACAGGTCTTAAAAAAGATATAACAGCTGATAATGCAAAAGAAAAGAAAAAAAACAGCGCTGAGATAAAAAAAACTGCCTTTAGAGCTCCTTCAAGCCACACATCAGAGTTTAGGGGGGAAAATGCTTTATTGAAAGTTCACAAAAGCATGTATTATATGTTACCCTTAATAGAAGAAGTTAGAAACACTTTCTAGAGCTGGCCTCCTGCTAAACTGAGCAGCTGATGGAGAAGGGTTACCTGCTGAACAACAAGCTTATAGTCAAGTTGAGCTCCATACGTGAAGATAGGACAGATCTACAGAAGCAACACAACACTGATCTGGATGGGGTCAAACTCAATCCTCTTCAGTAAAGACACACACAAAACCACACTTCTTCGCAAACAGCCCTTCACTGACTGGCCATTAACAATGTTTCTTTTTCAGAAGAAGCACATTTTTCACCTTCTACTCTATGAATCTGTCAACCTAGTGTGTTAGGGTCATCATCATTAGCGTGCACTCGAAACACAGCACTTATAGCACAGCAAACTATAACCCAGGACTAATACATTATTGATGGGAGACATCAGAACCGGAATACCCTTACATTACCTAAGCCTGTACATTTTTTTTGCAAATGTACAGTATGTAAAACTCCACCCCATCTGTGGCTGCTGAGCACAAATAAACACCACTGTGGGCTCATAACTGCTGCCGGTGTTTCTGTTGAATAGAACTACTGTATATTACATGTGTACAAACTTCTGTGGCGAGGGACTTGAAACTAGTTCGCAGTAGAGATGCAGTTCCAGGCGATCCGGTCAGAGCGCCGGGACGCTTGCAGTGAGGGAGAAAGTTTTGAGCTGGGGAAATGGACTGGACCGTCATCATCGCACGAATCTGGTAATCATCTTTAATCACACTGAATGTTAATAGCTTGTGATTTGAACTTAATTTTTTATAAATTTTTGTATTCTTTGCAAAATGCTGTATAGCTATTTTAGGGTTGCAACTCATTTGTTTGTTGATTGATTCAGTATTTGTATCCGTTATTTGCTTGTCTCATCATTTTATTAATTCGCTTTTGACAGCTTCATATTGTCTAACTCATATTATAGCTATAAATACATTTCTTCATGCAGCGCTTTCATAATGAACGCAAATATTTTTGTTTGAGGTTAAATGTGACAGTTTTAAATTGTAAAATTCACATTTTATCTTCAGACAAATGTCCATTGTATCATACCAGACTGAAGAGGAGGAAGTGGAAGTGTGTTTATCTTAAGAGGTTCTGACTCAAGAGCATTTAAGAAAGCTATTTGTTATACTAAATAATCAATATAACAGGAAGTCTGAGTCTATCGATCATGCTACACACTTTGAGTTCACTGCTGTTAAAGTGGGATGAAACTAGTCCTTTTAAAATGTCTCATACTGTACATTATATGTTAAATAATTTGTACAGTATAAATGTTTATAGTATTTCTCTTGCAGGGATTTTTATGGAAGCCTGTTTCCATCACTGAATAAAAAAGGTTATTGGGACTTTTCATTTGAGAAATATAAACATTTAGCAATTACAAGTTATGGTCAGAATCACAAGATTACGAGAAAAAACAATTACAAGAAGAAAAACAACTGAATTGCATGATATAAACACACAGTTGTGAGTCAGAATTGGGACTTTAGAACTCACAATTGTGTGAAATAAAGTTGCAATTCTGACGTATTTCTTAGAATTGCGAGATATAAACTCCAAAATATAAAGTCCAATATTGAGTGGAAAAAAGACTGATACATTTATAATTCACAATTCTGAGAGCGAAAGAATCGTGAGTCACAATAACCTTTTTAATAGATTTTTATTCAGTGTCAGAAACAGGCTTCCATAGATTTAGCTGTTGTTCCGATAATTAAAAATGTCAAAGTACCTTAACAATTTCAAATAATTAAAAAGGCAAACTTTTATTTGCAAAAGAAATGCAGCTTTACAGAAAACCATTGCTTTTGTTGCTTGTGATATCTTTAAAATGCAAATGCATTATACTGTAGCTTCATTCATGCAATTGTATTTAAACAATCAAGCTGCTGAGATTTCTAGAGATGTACAATACTTTAAATTCTGTGACAATATAAACAAAATAAATGTGGTAATAACAAGATAATAACACGGTAACATGCAAAAAATGTACAGTAGAAAATGTTAATCAGATACAATATGAAATGTTAATTAAAAATGATGTTATGTTTTAAGTATATGCAGTAGGCTATAATATGAAGGATGAAGAACAGAGGTAATGATTTGGAGGGTCATATGGGTCAAAGCACATCTATTCCCAACAGCAGTGAATCCAGACCAAACGACAGCCTGAGAACGCTGAGCTCTGATGGATGAGCACTGAATTCTGGGAATGATGGTTATGTCCTGTTATGTCTTGACCAATGTAAATGCTGTTTGTTTTTCGTGAGCTTATGGAGTTTGCATACATGCAAATCCTGTTGATATTAATGTGACTAAAATAGGCAAATATAGGAAATGTGTGCAGGTCACAATGAGGAGATAAACACACTTCCACTTGATTATTTAATCTTGCTGGTTATATATAGTTCTAGTCTCCCAAGACTGAATGATGCACTAACCAAACTAGCTAAATAAATAAGTGAGGTCCACTTTAAAATGATATCAATAGCACAGAATTATGTTTGTCATACAGTGGAAAAATAGCGGTGTACTTAAATTGTTTACACATAAACAAACTTTGTAGTACAAAAACTGAGAGTATTTACTTGTAAATATCATATCAAAATACTTTTAATATACTATTAATGTTTTTAAAATATTGAACTACTAATTTTTTTTTAAATGTTATTATTATTTACTAATTGATAGTAATAAAATTAATAATAGTTTATAAAAAATAATTTTTTAAATACAAAACCGCCTTAACCAATTTTTTTTTTTTAAATGATACAGTATGTGTAAATGAACAATGTACAGTAAAATGTTTGTATGTATATGAATGCGGAAGAATGTATTTATTCCCAACTAAGCCTGGTTCTCTGGAGGGGGTTCTGGTTCCTTGCCGCTGTCTCCTCTGGCTTGAACCTGATCTAATTCTTGTCATTATGCATTAGCATCACTCTGTTCTCATACCTCATAATGTTCAGTGCTTTGCTACAGTCTGTATTGTTAAAAGCACTATAAAAATAAATAAAAGGGACATGAGTCACGAGTCGGTGGACGGTGGACCTCTCTGAGTGTTGTTTCTACAAGGTTTGTGTTGTTGTGGTGAAAGCCATGAAATGATGAACTGCCAAATGAGAGAATGTGTCTATAAGCGAGTGAAATCAATGGCACTAACTGTCTGAAATATCCTGCACACATTCATTTAGTCTGCAGTGATGAAGCGATCGGCTCAAAATGAACTCTAATAAGAACAAGCTCTCTGTCTGTTGTTTTCCTCTTGCTTCATTGATTTACCGTCTGATAAATATTTAATCAGTGAAAGAGACTGTGATGCTCTACTTTGATTCTTCACAGAAGCATAAATAGCTGAGAAGCTTTAAAACAAATTAAGTTTGTTGGAATCTTGTCGCTTTGGAAAATCATTTGCCACTTTTAGTTACCTTATCGACTACAGAGCTCCTATCAGTTCATTTTAACCCTTCGTTTGACAGACTTTTAAATGTGATATTACGTAATAAATATTGTGTAAAACCTTCAGAATTAAATTATATATATATATTTGTAGTACTGTCAAAAGATTAATCGCAATTAAATTAAAAGTCCAAAATAAAACCCAAAATATTACTG
>JAUCNO010000585.1:9635732-9646471 GCA_032353835.1 Enteromius viviparus | reverse complement strand
CCTGTAAGGGGTAGGTTTAGGTGTAGGGTAGGTGTAGGGCAATACCACATACAGTCTGTACAGTAGAAACACCATTATGCCTATGGAATGTCCCCATAAAACATGTAAACCCAACGTGTGTGTGTGTGTGTGTGTGTGTGTGTGTCTGAACAACGCAGGCTGACAAATTCAGAATAGAAGACTAGTGTACTGAGTGAACACTGCACATGGTACACTATTCTTACTGGTCACACATGCTGTGAAGGAGATGCTGATCTCAGTCAAGGTTGACATTAGTTCCAGTCCATTTGTCACAATTTGAAATGGAAGCCTATTGCATTGTGGGATACAGTATTCACATTAAGTGATACAGTATTCATGAAGTATTCTACACCTTACAGTCAGGTGTGCATACAGTCGTCTTCTGCGAGTCGTGTCTTATGCATTAGCGCAGCTGAGAACTCTGTGGTATTTATTGCAGTCAGTAGATCTGTCAAAAATTCTGCAAAACATCTAAATGTTAAACTGTGAGTCATCTTGATGTATTAATATACAGTGTAATATATTGAAATGCACAATGGTATAAAGTCAAAAGTAAGCCAACTTTTTTTTGGTTAAACAGTTATTTGTTTTGGTAACACTTTGTTTTAGGGCATCTTAACTAGTTGCATATTAGCATCCATATCACTAGAATATTAGCCATATTAATTTTTATATTAATGCTAATTAGGACCTTATTCTGCACAATACCTAAACTTAACAACTACCTTATTAACTACTAATACACAGAACATTTGTAGTTAATAGTGAATATGTTTTCCCTATTCTGAAGTGTTATCTGTTTTAACACACAACTCCAGGAATAAACTCTGTGGCTTTTCACAGTGTGTAGTATAAAAATGTGAACAGCACACAGCTGTGCTCGGATTACACACGACAAGACTCTTGATCTGTTTAGAGTACCTCTTATCTTTATTATTGTGCTGAATTGCTGGTTTGAGGTTGATAATCGAACTGTCCAGGTGGGACACGTGTGCAAGCGTGCAGCAGGAGCACACACACACACACACACACACTGATAATCTCACTCAATCACAAGGTCCTACTGGCTTTGCCTCCCTGGATAAATCCAGGATTGGCGATTTCTACCCCTGGCACAGCAAGCATTGCTCTGCGCGAACAGCAGTGTCTGTTTACTGTGGGAACATTTATTATGTCACTTCTTTTTATCACGTTTTCATTTGATGGTGGAGATGTGCTTGATAAGATTACACACTAATAGACTGGACTGAATCCAACCAATATACACTTAACAGTCTCTCTCTCTTCCTCCGTTCCTCTGCATTGCTGTCTTTCTGGAATATTTTTGTACAGTGTCACACTATGTTGCGTTGCCCTCTCGTTTTTGTTTAATTCTTCACTTATCTTTCATGTAAAGCACAGGATTGTGTTTCTCTTCCTGACAAACCAGTATGAGCTCAGGGCGAGATTAAAATCTGGATCAAATAGGCTTTTACACATTTGTATAAAATGAGTTCACCAGAACCACCTGCTCCTACGACAGCATGTGCAGACATGTAGGATGTCTGTCTCAGTTACATGCCAGCATGATAAACTTTATGTTGCGGACAGTTATTCAATGTCTGATGCTATTCTTAATATCTTTGCTTCTTTCATCAGAGTGTATGAACTTTCAACTTGTCATTCATATATTTATAAAATATCACCTTTATTCTCACAGGTATAGTTTTAGAAAATGATCTACTGTACACTAGAACTTTAGGAAAGAGCATCATAGAAAGAGTACTAATGTTTAAAGAGTGTTTTTATGAGATATCATCACATGCTGTCCATAGCACCATCTGCTCTTCATCTCGCACAGAAATCTCCAAACCGGGGTAAAGCAGAGGAGATAATTAGTCTGCCTTTTTTTTAATGGTAGGCATGTCTTATTCTCTCAGTCTGTGGGGAGCTGAGTGTAATGAATCTGGGCAGTGGTGATGCATATCTACAGAAAATATGAAGATATTACACAGATTTTGGTGAGATCTTAGCCATTTCAGTAAAACGTGTGTGTGTGTGTGTGTGTGTAAACCTGTCTGATTAAAACGTATTAAGTATTCAAATAAAAATAGTTTATGAGCCTCAGGGGCTATTGACACTATAACATTTTCAGTCAAAAACTTTTATGCGTTTACTCAACAACAGCTTTTTGGGGATTGAAAACAAGAATTTTGAAAAATATTTCTGTGTAATCCCCCAATACAGGAATCTAAGAAAACAATGACGTCTTGCATGTTCATAGTACATAGTATTAGATGTAGACATGCGCAGTATGTGATGATTTTAAAGGCAAACAGTATGCCAACTACTGGCCTTGCATACGTAGGTTTTTGGCAGTTTTCGTGAATATGTTTAATTGCTTTAAAACACTTTATTGCTATAATATTGCTTTTTACAAACACAACTACAGTGACTACATCATTGGTGTCTAAAGGTAGGCCTGAGAGATCAAACATTATTTACTTCACATTATTGATTTGGCAGACACTTACGTTGGTGGTAACACATTAGTAATAACACAATAGTAAGGTAACATATTAAGTTTTAATTTACAAGAACGTAAAATGAGTACAGCAGTAAATTTATTTACCTACATACTGACTGACAACACTCATGTTGCCATGTTGAGAGAAATCAGGAGTTAGTGCAGAGGCGACTGTTACTAAATGTAAAAAATCATACTTTCGAAAAACAGATTCTGTATCCTTGAAATAAATAAAATATAAGGCAGACCTCCATTATGTTAAATAATACAAAAAAATACCTTTGAATATTTTATTAACCAGTGTTTTTTTTTTTTTCATTTGCTTAAAATAGAACTTTTATTATAATTATAAACAAACAAACAAACAACAACAGGTCATTTTGTATATAACTCAATGCAATTATTACTTTTTTACAGACTAATGCTACACAATGCTACATTCATAAATGACTTACGTTGAATTCAAGCATAAGTGTAAAGCATGAGTTCCTAAATTGTCAATTTAAAAAGCTGCACAGAAGCACATAAATAGTGCTCCACATGACTAATTAATTCCTAGTTAGATGCTATTATGTTGTTATTAATTTAGAGATACAATTTAATATTGAGTGAAAGCTTATTTATCACATATTAACATTTCCTTTGAGTCATCTATCATCTCGGATTTATTCTAAAATTAGGTATATTTTAGAAAAGTCTTTGTAGGCAAAATCGCTTCCCCGTAAGTTCAGTTTTATCACACGGTAAATAGAATTTCAGACTCAGCTGTACAGGTTTAACCCTGGTTAAAAGCTGTGCAAAATGTATGCAGTGGTGAACAATGCAGTGCTAGAAAGTTGTTTTGCAGAAGGAAATCAATCATTAACTGCCTCAGTGCTCTCCTCATTAAATATTCATGTGTTTTGTTCAATCTCGGAAACTTTCATGCTGTATTCAGTTTATGTGTGACATCTCAAAATCTGGCAACCCAGGATTGATCACATTTTGAGTTTGTGTGCGTGGATTTACAGGAGGAGGGACCTAAACAATGAGCCAATTATGGTCGCAAGTTCTGTTGTTACCAACATAGTTCAGCAAAACAACAAGCACCAAAAATAGTGATTTTTTTTCATGTAAATGAACCATAAACCTTGCAGTTATTACTCCAGCACCTGTGCATGATGTCTTTAATGACAGAGCTGTGAAGGGATGGCAGTGCGACCATGTTACAGTACGTCAGCCATGACTAGCTAGCTAGCTAGTTAGCATGCAACGGTGGTTAAGCATTTTGCACAGAAACAGAACACTCTAGGAACCGCATAACAAAATAACCACTAATAACACCTTCTTCTGAGGTAGAGTTGTTCACATGCAAGCCGCATTCACATCATCTTCAAATGAAAGCAAATATCTACTTTTTTATGCAGCAAAATGGGTTACAAGCCGATGTTTTTCCCCTCTAAAGTATTTCTCTCTTGAGTCTCGATCCCGAGATGTTAGGAAGAAGTTATTTTAGGGCTGAGCGTTTATTATTCAAGAGCTGAATTTTGAGTACTTAAGATGCGAGAGAATCTTAATTAATTGAGTCCTGCATATGAAGCATGTGGGTTTGAACTTTCTGTGTGTCTCTCTTTGTGCGCTTTGGGTTTTACACTCTGAATCCCGGCTTCTTGTTTCACGTTAGCTCTATTTAAAAGGCCAGCCGTAGGTTATGAGTGGGTTAGATTGATGCAGCCATCATGGACAAGGTCACTGAGAGAGGAATTCCACATCAGCTGTATCTCTGTGCAGTCGTGTGGGGAAGACCAGGCATTTTCCCAGCCTCTGATCTCTCCAGCAACGGCTTACAAATGAGCATTTCACTGGATGTGTGTTAGCGTGACCTTGCATCGTACGTCCGTGCTGTTACGACATTGAGGAATGGTTTTAATTAAACGGTTATGTGGAATCATTTAGCCAGATTTGACAGCAGCTTCTGTTATTCTTGTATTCAGGGGTTTTGTTTTTGAGGTGGCTTTTTCTGCATATTTCATTCATGTTATACAATAAAAACCATAATGGGAATTAGAATGAACAAAAAATGTCTATATTTGATCTAAATGGATATTTGAATCCGCCATGCATGAGACTAGGTTTGTTAAAGGCTTATTGAAGGGGTCATTTAGGTCATTCTGTGTATACACTGAGAAAAGCCCTCTCATATTACATTAATAGACTGTAATAGTTGCTCCCAAGAGGATTATGTGGCCTTCATAAGCGTTGCTGTCCACTGTAAATGTAATGGCTGTAAAACATTAACCAATTACATGATGACATCATTATCACGTGGCACAGCTGATTGGTTCTCTCCAGCTCGCTGCTCAGCAATCAAATATTTGGCTAGTGCTTGCTTTAGCAGTCTTAATCCACCCTCCCCAGCTCCACCTGTATATATCTGCTATGGGTTGATTATGTATGCTATAGAGGTATTCATATTTGTCATATGTGCAGTAGCAATATTTCTTAAATGCTTAAAGCAGCATGTTGAGCATGTGTTTGCAGTAGCAAGTTTCATTCATATAATGCACTGTGAATTAACAATTAATGAATAAATAATTGTATAGTTCATGGCCCTTATAAAGTTCATGGAAATGTTTATCTGTTCCAAAACAGCTTCTTTTGAATCTGCTTTCTGTGACTTTTGCGAAACCATCAAACCGCATCTGCCCCACGTGGTTTTGAAACGTAGTTAGTAAATCCTTTATCCTTGGATGACCTTGTGAGTCAATAAAGACTGACTGTGCTTCCTGGAGGTATTTAATTAAGTAAATGCAATACACCGGTTATCCTTGATGTGATCATTATAGCTTTGCATTTGATAGCGTAAGTGAGTTTCACTGCTACTATATTGCATTACATAGTATTTGTCTGAAATACAGATCACACTGACTCTTGAGACGTGGACAACTGGAAATGCCTTTTTAGAGATAATCTAATGTCATGTTTTTGTATTTTGATGGTGAAAATGTTAGTATTTTTTATCTGATATCTCATGTGTTTCTCTCCCAGCAGGTATGCACACCAGTATCAGTGAGATTTTGAAGGAGAAAACGCTAAAATCGTCTCGCCGCAGTTTGCCGTGTCTGGCTCAGAGTCAGACACATCCTCAGAACCTTAATCACTTCCTCTCTGTGCCTCTGAGTCCTGAACCCAAAACATACACCCACAGCGTCAGTGCCTCCTGCACACACATCACACCTCCTCCCACGGGTAAGCACTAGCAAGCTTTTATCTTTGAGTTTTAGTATTATAGTTAGCAAACTAACCCATTAACCTGATAGGAATGCATGCCTTATGAAATGTAGTAATCATATCAACCCTTTGGGCTTTCGTTGTGATATACGGTGATTATGCATAAGTATTTTACATATTTGCAGGTCAATAGCTCACACTATATTTAGTTTTTTTTCAGTCAGCATGAGGACACGATACTGGCTGCATCATGTTCTGTGCAGTTAAATATTGAACAGGGTGATCATATACAAATTGAAGACACACACAGTCCCTCTCTCCATTGCCAATATGTTAACTTGTGCTGTAGACAACTCAGAACTGGCTTGAGGAAGAGCTGAAATTGTCCCACGTTTATTTAGACAAATGTTTTCTCTCAGGTCAAACCATGCATCCTCCTCGTAGGTGGCTTTCTTTTTTTGCTTCCGGGATATTGAGGTTCTGGGAGCAACCTTATTGGACTCGCTTTGTCAACCCATGATGACTAATTGTTCATCTATCATGGGATAACAGAGCTAGGAAATTGGCTTGACCAGCATTACCCTCTAGGACACGGATCATCGGACTTGGCCATGGAGGACTGGTGTCCTGCATTGTTCAGCTCCAACCCTACTTAAACACACCTGAACCTGCTAATCAAGGTCTTGCTGGGTATACATGCAGATGTGTTGAGCTAAATTCTGCAGGACACTGGTCCTCCAGGGTACTGGGACACACAAAGATTGTTAGGACCGTATTCCTAGTCGTCATGCTGTTAAATGATTAATTTCCATATCTGAGTGGCTATGAGCAAAGATGGCAGTATGCAGGTCACATAGGGCTTCATACATTAGCAGAGTACCACAGCCAGTGAGATGATTTGGGATATATTCTCCAGGTTTTATAGACCTCCTTGGTGCAAACTAAATCAGGTCCAAACCATGAACTATGGTCACTGAGGTAATGGGTTATTTCTGCTGTTTTTCTTAGAACGGTCACTGCAAAAGGCAGACCACATCATGCTGGTTTCATTTAGGCAAGGGGAGAACTTAACCCCCTGACTGAGCTTGGTTTCTTCCAAGTTTTTTTCTTCTTCTCCATTTCTGTCTCTAATGGAGTTTTGGTAGGGAACCAAACTAAGCTGGATGATAGCATAAACAACAATGAACTGACTTTAACTGAAAAATCATTTTAATACGGTTAATCTGTTTTGACTCTATCTGTAGGGTAAAAAGCTCTATATAAACTTGACCTTAATTTTCTTTGTATGCATGTGGACCGAAGCCACAAAATAACTATCAAAATCAGCTGGCTTAAAAAGCACCATCTCATTATCCATTATTCATTCTGCAATTGTGTTGACCTCATCAGGTCAGGTGCTTTTGCTAAAAGATCTCCTGGCAGGAGTGTTGTATTAAAATGATGGACATTAGTGGGTGGTACTAAACTCAAGGGAAAATGTAATGCTTTTCTTAGAAGAGTCCAGCAGTGTCAGCACTTGGAAATGCTTCCAGCATCTTCACCAAGAACCTTGTGCAGCACTTGGAACAAGCTGTCCTGTCGAAACACCTGTAGAGCTAATGAGGGTTACCAGCTGCAGCAGTCAGCAGTAACCTCAGAACACATGAGATAAAAGTGGACAAATATTGGGGATGAGAGCACTAACTTTGTGTTAGCAGAAATTTAAAGACTCGTAGCTTAAATTCGAAGCTCTTTGTCAGGCGAAACCCAACCTGTCAAATCCAATTAGGTCTATAATACCTGAAGAAAGCTGTTCCCAATCTCACTGACAGTTTGGCCAATGCTGTATGCCTCTACAAATATGTGGCTATGGATCCCATGTGACTAATTATATTAAGTAAACATAATAAATACTAAATACTAGGCCAGGACTAGGAGTGAATTAGAACACAGCAGATAATTTGCACATTTCTATTGATCACCAATATTAAGGTTATCTCATGAGCCCAGTGTTTCTCTCTTGGCCAGACACTAGTCAGGATGTCTACGCGGAAGAGAGAGAGGCGGAGGAGTCTGAGCCTAAAACGGATGAAACGTTCCTCGTCCAGCAGAAGCCGGTGCCCAGAGCGAAGCTAGAGGCCCGCACAGAATCCGTACAGGTACATCATCTGTCCTCTTACCTGCTGATGTACTGCTAACCCGGCTTCAAAGTCTATGTTTGATTATGAATTTAATCAGATCTTGAGTAGCATTGAGTTGTCTTCAGAATACTCCATCTGCCATCACTGGCTCAATCTGAATTCTACAAGAATACTTTTTGCAAAAAATACTTTTTGCTTAAAATAAAAATATATTCCATAATTCGCCTTTTGGTTTTCATCTAAAATATCTTAAATTGTGTTGGGGGCTAAGTGCTTAATCAAAAAAGAGAATGAGGAATCCCTTTAAGTGCCTTCTATAATCACATAAACATGCTTTTTCTTTCTTTTGATTAAATGTTCAAAGATATTAAACCGTGATATCAATATGCAAGTGAAAAATCCCCTCAGGAAATTCTAATGGGACTTCAGAAAAGTACTTTAGATTCATAAGTACAAAAAAGACTGTGGTAAAGAGTTCTACAACATAAATTACAGTCATACCTCAAAAGTGAATTTTGACACTCCTGAGCGAAGCCAAGCCTTAAATGTCTTAGGACTAAAACTTAACAGAATTATTGTTTCATATATTTTGATAAAATCTAACAAAAAGCTCTGATCCATTTTCAGGGAGGCAATCTAGAGAACCCCTCGGGATTGATGTTTAGAGATGGGAAGAAGCGTATTGACTATATATTAGTCTATAAGAAGTCCAGCCCTCAGGTGGAGAAGAGGTGCACGTTTGAAAGGAACCTGCGGGCAGAAGGACTTATGCTGGAGAAGGAGGTGCGGAACAAAATCTTCACTAGATGACAGTGTTATTTTAACGGTCATTTGTCTCGATTGATTATTTTGCCCTCAAGGAATGATCGCAGAGTAGAACGATCAGGGTTTTTTTGGTAGCTTTTGAATGCTAGCAGAAAATAGACACTAGCTCTGTTCCAAAGTGAGCTGACTTGCTGTCTTCAAAGACGACTCTGCACAGCACACAAATAGCACTTCTGATGTGATGGAAAGTCAGCGGACTTCACTCACAATTGATTCAGACAGAGTCTGATGTTAGCATGCTACTACGCTAACTACTATTCTACTAAATGTAAAAATGCATACTTGTGTTTTTCTTGCATAACTCTTGATGTTCTATATCTGTATCTGAACACCTGAACTCTACTTTATCAAACCTACTTTACTTCTCCCAGATCTGTCATACCATTTTTATACTTTAGCACAACTCTAGCATTAGTCATACTATTTTTTACAACAGCTCTTTTAGAGGTGCGTTTGTTTTATTAAAAAAAAACAGTTTTTCAAAATAGGGTATCAATGCTTAACAAATAAATCACAAACTAAATATTACATGCTTTCATTTGTTTGTTTATTCATTTGTTCAAATTATATTACATTTACATTGATGCTCTTATAAAAAAGGCTAAGAATGTTGTTCCCACACTTGTAAGAATGTTGCACTTGCAAGTGGTTGTAAACTGAATGATCTTTTAGTAGAAAATAGTACAGAACCATACGTGGATTTTTAGTTAGTTTGAATCATATTACTAATGCATAATATAATACAAATGTAATTATTGCATCTGTGTTAATAGAAGAGGTCCCACTTTATATTACGTGTCCCTAGTACCTGTGTACTTCCATAGTAACTAGATGTGTATGTAGTATGTAAACACAGTGTAATAACACATAGTATCTACAGCTGTAATATTACTGTAACTTCACACATGTAACAACCCTCAGAATGGTGTGTGTGTGTGTGTGTGTGTGTGTGTGTAACAACGCTTTTTGTTAATGAAAATACAAATGTGTAACAGGACTAACATCACTTTTTGGTTAATAAAGTGTTACACTTTATATTAAATAGACAATTGCTATGGATATAGAATGTAATTACTCTGATGTTACACAGCAGCGGGCAGTAAATTAGGCTTTACATATAAATTGTGGTTGGTGATCAAAATGTTACACTTTATATTAAGTGGGCAGTTCCTGAGGAGTTACCATGTAGATACACTGCTATTACAGAGGTGCACCAACTTTACATATCCCTAAACCTACCCAACTACACCCCTTATCACCCCCCGTTCCAGCTACTCTTATACATACTGCTGTTACTAAATGTAATGTAATTCCTGTTACATGACTACTTAATGAAGTGAAAAAAGGGTTGTTATCATTGTCCTGTTACACACTTGTACTTACACCATTCTGAGGGTTGTTACATGTGTACTTACACTGTGGTTACATACTAGCTACACATTACTATGTAAGTACACAGGTATTAGCGACACTTAATATAACCATAGGAGAAACCATGTTGTAAACAAAACTAGCAACTGTAATATTATGCAAATTTAATTTAATTCAATTTTATTTGTAATATTTTAGGTCACAATTTGAATAGTTCTCATTCTAAATAGCACAAGATCTATGAGAATCATAACACTTGCTTGTTTAAAAGACATTTAAAAAATATTTTAATTATAACTATATATAAATATATATATTTTTCTGTTTAATTTAAATGTTTACATAATGCATATTGTTCAAAAGAATAAATCTATAATGTATTTAGACATTTAGAATTGTAAAAACGCATACATCTAACCGCATAACATTAAATGGACACAATTAAAAAATATTTATGTTTCATATATGTATATATGGTCACCGTGATTTTGGCAAGAAAGACATTATCCTGGATCAACATTACTGTCTAAATTAGGCCTGGGACTCGGAAAAAAAAAATAAAAAATCTAATTAATTAGAGGCTTTGTAATTCATTAATCGTAATTAATTGCATTTTAATCGCATATAAATATTTGACCTGAGAACAGTGAGAAGTAAGTTTTTTCATATGGGTTTTTAGTATACCA
>JAUCNO010000585.1:9617690-9627838 GCA_032353835.1 Enteromius viviparus | reverse complement strand
AGACATGAGAAATATATCTATAGAAAGCTTGAATTGTCTGCTTTTAAATGCAGTAAGTGCACGCTGAAAACATATATGAACCTGATATGAAGTGTGACCAAAAGCTTTATATTGGGGCTTATTTACTTGGTTATCGATTATTTGGCCATAACCGTCACTTTTCATAACTCTTTTTCCCCTTTTGTTTCTTGCTCAGACTGCTGCAGAACTGGTGGTCCCGGCGTAAGATGAAACGAGCAGGAGAACAGAATAAAAGTAAAGAAGAGCTGCCGCAGTGGGATAGAGACTGGAACCTGCAGCCCATGAATGCACACGGCCTGGTGGACGAGTATCTGGAGATGGGTGAGTCCTGCTCTATCTTGTCTAGTGTGTAATTTTCTATCATGGTAAAGAAGAAGTTAGTCACCTAGTTTAAATAAGTTAAACCATGATGATAATAGCTGCCGCAATAATGACACATCTACATAAATGTAACTGATAGTTTAAGATGACTGCGTTGCCCTTGAGTACTGAGATGTGTTACCACCACAAACACAAAAACACGTTTCAGCATCAGTGCTGCATGCGTTCAATGCTTTGTGCATGTTTTTTCTGTACAGTTCTACAGTTTGGTTTCACTACAATCTTTGTGGCGGCATTTCCTCTGGCTCCCCTGCTTGCTCTGCTCAACAACATCATCGAGATCCGATTGGACGCCTACAAGTTTGTCACACAGTGGAGGAGACCGATGCCCGCTCGCGCTACTGACATCGGTTAGTCCCTCAAATAACCTGGTGTCAGTTTATTCCAATCTAAATGCAAGCTGTTTGTTGTGATTACTTCATTCGGTCTGTTGTAAATATAGATTATTAGCATGAATATTCGCAATAAATCAATTCTTAATGTTCTTTAATGTAGCAGATTACTTTATAGATTTGTGTTTTATCTGTTCTGGTAAATTCCAATGTATTTTGGTTTGATAGATTTCTTTCTTTTTTTTTATTAGGTATCTGGCATGGTATCCTGGAGGGAATTGGAGTCGTGGCTGTCATAACAAATGCCTTTGTCATTGCCATCACTTCGGATTATATCCCTCGCTTTGTCTATGCTTTCAAATATGGGCCCTGTGTGGACAAGGGTTACCGGCATGAGAAGTAAGATTTCAAAATAGCTGCATGAATCTATTTCAGGGCCAAATACATCAGAGCAATGTGCACTGTAAAGCTTAGCAGATTTATCAAGTTAGCACCTCTGTTGGTGGTGGTTGGCTGCCAAGATGGATTCGGCTTCATCTTTTACATTATCAGTGCATTTCTGGGAAACTATTTTGAAAATCATTTTTATATAAATTATCTGCATTAAATCAAATTGTACTGACTGTATTTAGTGAATCTCTGTGTTGCTAATGCTGTGTATTTGCGTTGTGTTTGTCTTTACACAGATGTCTAAGAGGATACTTGAACAACAGCCTGTCTGTTTTTGATATGGGTGAATTTAGAAATGGGAGTTATCATCCTCGATACTGCAGGTATGGCAATATTCATACTGCTGCTTTATGTTTTCACTTGTTCTTTAATTAGGTTTTGTCTTTTCTCAAGGTAAATTTGTCTTATTCCCCTCTAC
Organism: Enteromius viviparus; assembly: GCA_032353835.1. Taxonomy (NCBI): domain Eukaryota; kingdom Metazoa; phylum Chordata; class Actinopteri; order Cypriniformes; family Cyprinidae; genus Enteromius; species Enteromius viviparus. The sequence goes on along the minus strand of JAUCNO010000585.1, from coordinate 9,626,236 downwards.
AGGTATCGGGATTACAGAGCACCTCCATGGAGTCCTGAACCCTATGAGTTCACCTTGCAGTTCTGGCATGTTTTGGCTGCCAGATTAGCCTTCATCATTGTGTTTGAGGTCAGTGCTACTTAAAAATTTAACTATATTACTTAATGAATGCTTTACACCACTAACAATCCCATTCAACATTTAATGGGAGCCAGTGTAAGCAAACAAACTGAATTCAGGTATGGGCTCTAAATGGAATTGTCCACAGGTTTCACGTAGGACCTACATAATCCATATTTGAGCTAATTCAGACAAAATTAACAAGTAACTTCTGGACAACCCCATTTTTAAGGCCAATTCTGGGGCTAATTCTGACAAGGCTGACAAGGAATAATGTAAAACCCCATTTAGAGTTGATACTGGGGCTAATTCAGATAAAGCCATCATAGAATTAAAGTGGGGCACCTATTGGCAAACTCGTTTTTTGCCTATACTTCGAGTTTATATATGCCATTTATATGCCTACATTGACCTCACCTTGAATTTTTGGCTTGGAAAAGCTACTTTGAAGTTTTAGCCTGCAAAGCTACAAGCTATTCAGGATTTTAAAATTGCATTAGATAAATCTTACAAGGTTCTGCTCCAAATTCAGTCCTGGGGGGACGGTGTCCTAAAGAGTTTAACTCCAACCCTAGTTAAACACCTGAACAAGCTAATCAAGGTCTTACTAGGTATGCTAGATCCATCTTCTAGAAACGTTCCTATTTACTATTTAGATTATTTAGAGTCATGGATGGGGTGGGGTCTGAAGCAGGAGTGTCCAGTACAGCTTCTACCACATAAATTAGCATAAATTAACTACCACTGGCAGTTGGGAAGATAAGAATTGTCAGGTGCAAGGATTAGAGTTTAGAGTCCTTGTTTATGTGCCTGACTTTAATCGCTGTTCACACTCCGCTTGGAGTGGTACAGTGGTGCCATGACCCAGATGAGGGTGAGGTTAGCAGAGTGAGTGTAACAGTCTAACTGCTATTTAATAACTGCAGGAAAACCTCACTCTCTTGGCCTGTGGAGATGCATTAGCCACTGATGGAAGACGCTGTGTATTTTAGCATTCTTGTTAACTTGCCTGACTATTCAAGCCATGTCTTGAATGGGCAGAGAGGAACTGGTAATCCTAGTGCAATGTATCAAATCACCGGAGCCAGACTTTTGATTTTGGTAAATAGACTTATTCTAGGTAGCGCTGGTCTTCCTTCACACAAGGCTAATTTTGTCTCAGTACTACAATGCAACCTAAGATTATTTCATGTTTGTGATGTTTTTCATTGTCTGTTATATTCTCCATAGCACCTGGTGTTTGGCATTAAGACCTTCATAGCCCACATGATTCCAGACATGCCCAAAGACCTGTGTGATCGCATGCGCAGGGAGAAATACCTGATGCAGGAGATGATCTATGAGGCGGAACTGGAGCACCTGCAGAAAGAGAGGAAAAAGAATGGCAAACGTTATCACCATGAGTGGCCTTAGCAATGCCTATCCATAAATACACAAAAAACCGCCCACTGGAGACCCACATACACTACCCACGAAAGCACAGACCTGAGAGTGGCGATCAAGCGTCCTTGCAAAATGAACACCTGCACCACATATGTGAACACGGACATTCATGTACAACCGTTCTGCTACCTTGGACAGCTAGCTTTATTGACTACATGCATGGGCTGCCCACTTTGCATTGCTTTGACAAACCAGGGCACGGATTCAGTGTTTGAGGTTAAAACCTGATCTCCGGGTGGCCCTTTAGAGCCAGCAGTTGGCAGCTGTACTCTGCACCAAAGAGGTTCTTCTCAATCACACGATCCCTACCTGAGACCTCTGATTATCCTATATTTTTATCCTTCCGAACACTGAAATGATTGGATACTTAAACTTTTGGCTCATTAGCTAAAGTAGCTATGAAAGCAATCTGGCCAAATTATGGATTGTGATAAAGAAGTTTGAGACCGACTACACTAAAAAAAGTCATGATTGGGCTTTTGTCGATGGTAATGTGTCTTGAAGAGGATGAAATGAATGGTATAAGTTTGAAATCAAGTGGAAATTAAATAAATTGGAATTCCGAAAGCACAAATGGATCCGCCTGCCTTCTTAATAATCTACAAACATCTGTGCCAGAGTACACCGCAGCACATGAAAGAGTTTCCGCAAATCACCACTTTGTCCATGTGCAGCATCATCAACAGACACACCATAAACTCCAGTGTGTAGGTGGGAAATATAATTCATCAAACACGTGTCCTTCCCAGCATGGCCTGCAGTGGCGCTGCTCTTTCATTTGTGTTCTGTGGTAGTTCTGAATGGAGCGCTTGTGCGGTTGGATTGTTTACTATGCAGACAAAGGGCTTTTGGAGTTCCTGTTTTCTGCTTGCCTAATTGTCTCTGTGCGTGGCAGCTGTCATCCCGCTAAGCAGTTCTGTACCTGGTGACTAGGCGACGTGGTGACGTTTACTTACGAACATTTTTACCGATACGCCCTCTCTCTTCGCTTGCCAGCATCTCACATTGTGATTCTTGTTACAAAAGTGGTTCCTGGTAAAAGTTACCAAATAAAAATCAGTTTGTTTATGCAAATGAACAGTTTTTATGTTCTGCATCGCCTTGAAAAGATATGCAGATCTGTCTTTCAGTACAATAAGTAATTTTGTCAAGGCAAAATAAAACAAATAGCCAATATTGGCGAAATGGTGATATAAGTAACATGCATGATTTCTTAGTTTTAAAATTGCATGTTTTTTCTTTGTTTTTCATTATTTTATAAGAATATGTCCTTTGTTCATATGCCTGGTTTTGTAGCGTGTGTGAACTGAATTGCTGTGTGAGTGTAGCTGCGTTTTTTGCTCAGCTGTCATGAGTTTTGTGTTGCCATCGGTCTATGTGCGACTGTGGCTATCTTTGGAGCAACATACTAGCATCTCTGAAGTAAATAGTATATATGCTGTGAGTTTTCTGTATGTATAAAACACCAAGATAAATTACTACATTTGCAAAAATATTTAACATACAACCTGAGTGAGCTGTGTGGAATATCCCACAATGCAATGCTTGTGACTTGCAGTACAATAGAGTGATGCAGTGATTAAATGCGTATCATAATAATAGAACTGGAATTACTAAAATACACCTTTCTAGGCTTTGCACTACAAAAACTACATCATTCCTGTAGCACTTGATTTCCAGTACGATTAATGTACTAGAAAAAATAAAAAATCCTTCTTGTTTCATTATTTGATTGGCACATCAAAAATTGATTATGAAAATGGTACCGTATACCGTATGTAGCAGCAAAGTCTGTGTACGTTATGATCATTTGTTTTTCATTTAGTTTAAAAAAATGAAAAAAGCTACATTAAGACTGAATTTTGTTTTTTGGTTTACGGGTAGAAAACGGATAAACTACTAGAAATTAAACTTTCCACATGTGGGTGGTCACGACACGCCCCTTACCGCCAAATCTGAGCATCATCAGTTCGTTCAGCTAAATAAAAGTCTTCTGCTGCTATATCAGTATAAATCAATATGTCAGCTTTCTGTGCAGCCTAAAAGCGTTTCACAGAAATATTTATTTCAAAAATAGCTCTGTCTGCAGCTGGCTGCTTGGTTGTTACTTTAAAACAAATGTAACGAACAAAAAATGTTTTTTTTTTTGTTTGCTTTTTGTTTTCTAAATTAACTATACAACGAAACGAAACGTAATTATTTTGCTATTACACCCAAATCTGTACGATTTCAGGCTAGGGCCTAAGCATCTCTGAGGCCGTGCAATAATAGGCTATATTCAGAATTTACATAAAAATTGATGATTCTGCAACTGAGCATAAATTGAATTCATTTAGTTCAGTTGGAAAATGTACGCTACAATTCTAAATTTATACTATCAGCTCTACAACAGGGTGTCAGGTGACAAAATTACCCCTATGACTAGTGAAAACAGCATGTTATGCTTAATAGAACCTTGAAAAAGCTTCCTACCAGTGGCCCGAGCTTCTTAACAGTTTCATGGGGGGAAAAAATGTAAAAATGTAATGCACCGGCGCGTCCTGACTGCATCACTGTCATTACTGGCAGTTTTTTAGGGAATGTTTCCATTTATTCACATATATTTGCACTGACACGCAATCACGATTTTATGATGAGGGGATTTCGAGCCTGTGTGCGTATAAATATTTGTGAAATAAATATTTCTGCGAAACGCATTTAGTCTGCACAGAATTTAGCTGATTTAGCTGAACTGATGATGACGTCATGGGCTCAGATTTGGTTGACCAAACGGCGTGAAAACTACAAGTGAAAACTAAATTTTGATTCGTTTATCCGTTTTCTACTCGTGAACCAAAAAATTTAATTCAGCCTATATCTTACTTTTTTCAGCAAAAAAACAAAAAACGACAATTTCATTTCAAATTGAATAACGAATGATCACAAAGTACACGGACCCAGCAATGTAGCATACTACTGTTTAAAGCATTGGTTGTTGCATAATGGATGTACTAAAAATAGTTTATGCAGTATACATAAACTGAAGTAAGCAGCAAGCTAGTGTTCCCCTCTAAACATAGTCAACTACTGTGAAATATCAAACATCCCAGAATATTAATCTATCCCACATTATCCATACAGTTCAAGCTTAAACAAATGTGATGATAGAATTACCGTTGGGACAGTGTACATGGAATTGTTTTACATTTCGCTTTTTTTTTTTTTTTGTATGAATGGAAAGTGTATTTTCTGTACATTTCTTATTTGCGAGTGTATGCGTGCATGTTAAAATATGTGCATTTATAACTGTGTGTTTGCATGTGGTTGAGAGAGAGCGAGAGTTTTGTAAAGCTGATGAAGTGAGTGCTCCCAGCATGCATCTCATTCTTACACAGTTTTTCAAAAAGCAATGGCTATGTTCGAAATAGCATACTACCCTACCACTAATACTATTTTTTCAGTATGTATAGTGCGCATAGAATGTGAATTTAGTGTGCGTTGAATGTTGAATAATCTGCATAATAGAGCAGTGCTTAAGATACTGTCCCACAATGCAGTGTGTTCAATCTGACCTTACATTTCAGTGTGACATAATCTCTCAAAGTAATATCAGCTGTGACTTTCTCAACTCATTCTCTGATCAAACTGCAAAAAACGTGCAATATAAGCACGTTTATTTCAGAGCAATAATTAAGTAGTACATAGCAGGCACATTTCAGTGTGTACTGTGCGATGTGCAATTAGTATTCAAGAAATAGATTTGTATTCCATTTCGAACACAGTCGATGCATCTGTCCTCCTCAGGCCCTTTGAGTGTTTGCAGATGAGATATTTGTATCATATTTTCTTAGCTTAAATCAAGTACTGCTTTTTTAAGTATATATTTTTGCACTTTCCATTTGCATGGGTCAGACCCCATATAGGTACAGATATACACTCTAAAAACTCTCTAAAAAAAAAAGCTTAGATTGTGTTCTCGCTTTATAGATACTACACTGAATTAAAGTTGAATTTAAGTTGAATTTCATGAAAGCACTTTAGTATAATTTTTTCCCCATTACCTCTGTTTAGGATTCACTTTCAAAATAAAAAATGTTACAAATATCACTGTGTAGTTAGAACAGTGGTTCTCAACTGGTCAGTAGCAACTTGAAATTAGTCTCTGGTCTGTTGTGGTAAGTTTATTGTAGTGCTGTCAAATGATTAATCGCGATTAATAGCATCCAAAATAAACGTTTTTTGTTTACATAATATACTGTATGTGTGTGTGTATTGTGTACATTTATTACGTATACAGTATATAAATAAACACACATACAGTATATATGTAGAACATTTTTAGAACATATTTCATGTATTTATAGGTATATATTCATATCATATATAGATATATTTAAAATATAGACATAACATACACATAATAAATATACACAGTACACACACATATATTATGTAAACAGAAACATTTATTATGGACATGATTAGGACAGCACTAGTTTATTGATAGCAGGGGTCAATAAACAATAAAAATGCAACACTCGCTATTTGGGTCCTGAATAAAAACCAGTTGAGAATCACTGTACTAGAAACTAAGGTGTGCTTTGATGATTAATGTGTTATGGATGTTAAGTGGGACCAGAATTTCATCAGTAGAATGGAAGTGCGAAACTTATCTGAAAGAGGAAGTAGACTTAAATATGACACACCATTCTCTTGGTGTACTGTAATCTATGCATGACCTCATTGAGGAGCCCAGCCCATCAAGGGCACTCGACAAACCTTTGTGTATTTGTGCACTTCTTACTGTGAAATGTGCATGGCCTATGTCTGCTTAAACCGGAGAAGACTGACTTGAGATCAATACGTGTTGTGGTGGTTCTTTGTCACGAATGATCAGTTGTTCATGGCCTTGTGGTGATCTCATTAACATTAAATTACAGGCTATTGGATAACGAATGTTCTTCAGGTTTTATCACATACACTTGGTTGTGTATAAATTGTCTTCATTGGAAATGCCTGTCATAAGCACATGAAACAATAAAGATGTTTATAATGAGCAACAGCATGTATTATACCATTATAGTCAGTGCTTAACATATCTTACACAGACTCGCTGCATTATTCGAATAAAGACTCAATTCCTGCAGCATTATTCAAAACAATGTAATGGCTAGTATTATTAAAGTTGGGTGGTAAAATTTGGAGTTATCAGATGGTCTATGCTTAGTTTTAAATTTAAAATTCCATTTCATATTTCTGTGTTTTTGCAGATTACCTAATGCGTATGCATGTTATGCAAATAGCAATGATACTAGTGGGTGTGTGTGGAGCCAATGGGACTCATTATCGTCGTAAACAGAATGTATTTTATGTACAAATTGTTTGTAAAGCTGTTCTGATCTACATGTTCAGATTCATTAAAGTGTTTATATCATATTTATAACATATTAGTTGGTACAAACAGAATTTACTTGGCTCATGGCTGAATTACTCTCTTGTGAATTACAGTATACTGAAACCAAACAGAGAAGTCTTGTAAGCATAATAGATTCTGTACCTGGATCCAATATCCTCATAGTTCCAGGACTGGGGTCCCTTTTGCTAATATCATGCATCCGAAGACATTTTCTACACATTTCTATTAGATTTGAATTGTGCATCCCCACTTATGAAGACAAATGAAGAGAACATTGAGCAACCAATTATAAACCAGTTGTCTGGAATAGCTCAAAGGTGCATCATATGAACCTTGTATTGAAAAAGCATACAGACAGAAGACAAGACACACACACACAAAGTTACAAGTACACAGAAAGATAGTGACATCATTGTTTCTATCTTCATTATATGAAGCCATGGAAATACTTTTTGCGTGCAAAGGAAACGTTTTCTGAATAAATTATAGAAATAATTAATGTTATAAACGTTAAGTTGTAAACTGAATCATGCAGGTTAGGGTTAGGTTAGATTCAGGATGGTGTCATGGGTAGGGCTAAGTCCTGCTGACTTCAGTTTAAACCCTGATCCAACACATCTGCCTGTTATTATTAAGTGACCCTGAACACCTTGATTAGCTGGTTCAGGTTTGTTTAATTGAGGCTAGAGCTAAAATCTGCAGGACAGTAACTCTTCAGGAGCAGTGTTGGAGATCCCCGAGTCAGAAGAGAGACATTTTAATCGGTTTAGGCAGAGCTTCTCGTTCTTGTTCCTGGCGATGTATGTTCCTTCAGAGTTTGGCAAATCTACCCCAACAAACCTGTTTGCAATTACCAAGTGTTCTTGACTGTCCTAAGTAGTTGGTTCAGGTGCAGTTGATTAGGATCTGAGAAAAACTTTGCTGGAGGATAGATGCAGGAACTGGAATGAGTACCACCAGTTTACGGAGGAGAGAGGAGTCCAGTCCTGCGCCCAGAGGGAGATTATCCAGCAGAGTTTAGCTTAAGCTCTAATTAAACACACATGAACCAGCTAATCAAGGTGTTTAAGATCAGTGGACTTTCCAGGCTACGCTCTGCAGGATAGTGGTCCTCCAGGAGCAGAATTGGACTAGGCTTCAAAACTAAGCAAAAATGTTGATACAGGAGCACAGTCCAAAGCCCTAAACACTATGTGATTTTCGACTCTTCCAGAAGAAAGGTTGGCATCGTGAAACAATCGTGGTCAATCAGAAATTGTCACAACTGTTTCATGAAGCCAGTCTTTTATCTGGAACAGAAAAAAGCATGCAGCGCATCACAGGCTTAACTTAGCAAAATCACAGTCATCTTGAGTGACATCACATGATTTTATTGTTTATGTCAAAAAGGCCATTAAGTGACTCCTTCTTCATCCCTGTTTGCATGTAAAGCAAACAACAGTATGCACACAAGAATTGTACAAAAATGTCTATAACAAAGATTTGGATCTCAATTTTGTTTAATTGTGTCTTTTAAATTAAATAAAGTATGGCAACACTTCAGAATAGGGGGTCAGAATAATGCATTAGTTAAGCATTAATTAATGGTTAATTTGTTCACAATTAAGCA
>JAUCNO010000585.1:9595074-9611750 GCA_032353835.1 Enteromius viviparus | reverse complement strand
ATCTATCTATCTATCTATCTGTCTGTCTGTCTGTCTGTCTGTCTGTCTGTCTGTCTGTCTGTCTGTCTGTCTGTCTGCCTGTCTGTCTGTCTGTCTGTCTGTCTGTCTGTCTGTCTGATTGTCTGTCTGATTGTCTGTCTGTGTCTGATTGTCTGTCTGACGGTCAAATAACGAATAAACGCTATTGATAGATAGATATGTGAAGATAGAGATAATTACTGTTTGCAATATATAAGTAGTTGACATATCATTGTGTTCCTTAGTGTGACAGAGAAAGGTAAAAAAAAAAATTAAATACATTCTCTAACATTGAAGATAAACTTCTCTCATGCTGTTTGGAACTCTAAGAATGAAGATATTTTTCTCATGTTATTTGTGTTTTTTCCCCCCAATATTTTTTCTATATCACATATATACAGTTTATTGTATGCAAGTATGTATGTGTGTGTTTTGCTTATTTACCTACTCATTTAAAATTAAATAAGATATTCAGCAAAAAAAATACAAAAATAAATGTAGGGCAGAACCTGATTGGATTGTGAAAAAACTGGGCGTTGCATACCAGAACGGAGCCAGACTGACTTTTAAACTATTGGTTAACATTCTCCAATAGCCTGTGCAGCCAAAGTGATGTCAGCAGAAAAGGAAAGTTGTTTCAGAGGGAGAGCATGTTACATTTTAATGAAATATTATAAGAACAGACATTTCTGTTTTTCTTTGAAATAACATGCACTGATAAATCGTTCACAATAAGACCAGGAACACGCATTAAGAAAACAGATAGGGTCAATTTCGATTTCATGTTGACTCTAATGAAATATTGTCTTCCGGAGCCTTTTGTGTCCACATTCTCCTCGCTTTCCCTGCATTTCTTTCTCGTGCACTCTGCCTTACTATTACTGTTTCTTGCACTCACACACATTGACACAGCGTGTTACACATGCATGCAGGTGATGATATGCCTGAGAGCCGAAGATCCATCATTGTCCCTGGCTGGTGTTGGACTGCACATACACACATGCATATCCTTCTGGCTCGTGTCTAGCTGAACATCCATTCTCAGCTCAGAGGGAGAGCGCATAGAGACTGACATGTTCATCTGTCCCCGCAACGGGGAGATTTAGACAGTATGCACACATTTACAGAACAAACTCCAATACACTATACATGTTCATAATCACTTACATGCACCATAAAAAAAAAACTTGTCAATTTTGATGAAAAACCAATACCACCCCATAAACCTCATTCGAAGATGTGAAACATCTGATCTGGAGATGTTTGAGTTGTTCCAAAGCCTTTGGTGCATTCGAAGGCAGCCATGATTTTTCCATTGCATGAGTGAATAAAAAAAAAGAAAATCTTCCCACCCAACGGGAGCAGGAGGGCTTTTTCGTTTAGCCAATGAAGGGGAAGACTGTGGCTTTCAAAGCAAACCATTTTGATAGTTAACACAAAGCCACTTTAAAGCACAGCTGCACCACTGACGTGAATAATACTATTTAATTTGTCTAATCTTAGCCCAAATGCCGGGTGGTTGCAAGGGGCTGTGTGTGTTTGTGTGTGTGAGTTTGTTACCATGTCTTCCATTCATCTGTTCGGGATTTGCATTTTGTAGCCAAAATTGGGTTGTAGTCACATCTGCAGTGAAATAGCAGATCCCTATAGAGTGATAGTACATGTATCATATATAATAAATGTATATCAGAAGTTTGTGTTTGTGCGTGTTTGAATTTGCATGTGTGTGGGATCGGGTTTTGTGGCCCAGCGTGGTATTAAGTCTCTGAAAGCAGAAAGAGCCATGTTGTTTTATGCCTCTCTGCTCTTTCATTTATGTCAGATCTGTTGTTCACATGCTGTGTACACTGACGGGAGAGAAGGGGGGCTCGAGAAAGAGAGAGGCTTGTGGAGTTAAAAGGCCAAGTTTTGGCACACGCAGAGTCAAACTGATGGAGGAGATGATTTTTGGTTTCTTTTTCAAGGCCACTGTAATTTACTCCAGCTCTATAAATCTCTTTGAATAATAAAAGAGAGAAACGCTTACATATATGTATTTCGGAAACTATTTGCCAACGCCAGGGGCTGTAAAATTCGGCTTCCTTATATGCGCTGCATTGATAGACACTTTGAAGGTTTCATTACTAATGCTTTTAGAACATTAACAGAGCCTTTAACTAGTTTTGCAGCAATGACATGTTTGGGTAAATGAGTGACGTGTGGTATTTTCTGTTTTTCATTTGCTGTAGTCTATGTAATTTTTTTTCCTTTTTATTTGGCTGATGTACTTTTGATGCATTACTCATGCATTTGCAAAATTTTTATGGCTTTTTTCTTTCCTTATTTTACAAATTGTGGAAGTCTATCCAAACATTTTTTCCTATTTCAGTTTCACTGGCCGCAGCCAGTTTGGAAGCGCTACGTTTACTGCACAGTTTATATTGCTTATTGTTACCAACAAGCTGAAAATCATAAAACGTAATGGGGGGGTGTTTTTAGATGCTCGCTGGAAAGGGGGAATGTTTAGGGTGTTTTTGGAGATGATTCCTCATGCTGAGAGGTCAGTTAAGTTTTGACTGCTCTGCTCTGGATTTCATTAGCACAGGAAATGTCCCATGTAGACATGCTGGGCGTTTATGCCTGGAGAATGAACTCACATTCACTCTGTTAATCGCTCGAGGAGACTGTTTGAAAATGTTAGAGGAAAGAGAAGCAATAGCTTTTGTCAGAGCAGCAGGTCAGCGATGACTGAACTGTATACACACCAACAGGTGTGCGAGAAAGACAAACGAGGAAAAGAAAAAACTATTATGAGTTGCCTGACCGTTTGTAACAAATTATTACTGGTGAACAAATGATCAACATGTATGCATGTGAAAGTTTAGCAGGTGTCATGAAGAAAGAAAGAAATAATTGTTTATGCAACTCTAATGGCATTCCAGACTGTAAAACTACATTTTCCCGTGCAGGAATAATGAACTTGGACTGAATCTTGAAAAACACAAGAAAATGAAATGCAGAAAAACAATATAAGTGGTTCATGTGACACGTGAGCTATATTCTATAGTACTGTGAAGACACATGACTGGCCTATGTGAGGAAAAATACCTTAATATATTAGGTATATATTAGATAAATTGATTATGTTTACAAAACGTGTCTGAATTAATCATTTGTTTGAATCATCTGTTTGGTTAAAAAAAGGTTAAAAAGGAAACTTGTCCATCAATAACAACTTGGAATATAGTGTACAAGTCATGTGTACAACTTTTATGTGTGTGTTTGTGTTTTTTAAATGTTTCAATGTCACATTTATTGCAATTGCATGGAAAAGAGTGAAATCATTCTTTAGCATTTTGTTGTTGTTGTTGCAATAGAAAGTAACACGAGGGTGAGTAAATGATGACAAGTGAATTATTTCTGGAAGATGCTTTTAATTCCAAACCTTTAGCCATTTATGACGCTGCAATGCAGTTAGGAGACATTCCAGTCATGGTTGGTATTTAGTTTTTTCCATGAAAGTCTCATGTCTTTCAAGCTACAATAAACATAACACAAGCTTAAACCAAACTTATGTTTTAATTTGAACAAATTCAGAATAGAGCAAATACAGCCTTGTATCAGATTAGCATGAAAAGTGAAGTTGAAATGATTCTTTATTGCGTGTTCTGCTACACTGACTCACTTCAGTGTGTATAATGATATTCTTGCGTACTCAAAACATACTCAAATACTCAGTCACCCGGTGCATGCTGTTCTTTGCCCCATGATCGCCTCTGCTATGCTTCAGTGGCAAGAACTGATCTTTTATACTAATTTTGGATTAATGGATTAATTCTTCCCTCAATGCAGACACTCACAGCCACATTTAAAATAACAAATGGGCCTGCAGAACCCCTCCAACACACACTTCTCTCTCTCTATCTCTCTCTTTCTCTTCTGTGCTTTTGAAATCTTTAGATGAATAGGGGGTCTGCAACAGTGCATAACAGTGAATGTGCTCAGGTCCTGCCACAGCCACCCCAACTTTAATCCCACTTAATGCTCAGAGTCAACTTACGTTCCCAATCACAGTCTAACTTTAATCTCTGCTCAAGCTGGACAAAACCCCCTCCAACCAGCCCTAAACCACTCCGGAGAGATGGAAGAAGACAAAGGAGAAGACAAGGCTGATTATGTGGAGTAAGGTTGTTTTTCGAAGTGTCACATCATGCGAGACTCGAACCTTAAATGTCCACTCACAAACTAGTGAACATGTAGCAAATTCATAACTGATTTCTATGCTAATTCTGTGTGATTCTGATGAAAATTCACATTTTCAGTGAAACTCCATGTCCAGCAAACTTATGCAAGGCCTACTTTGTTTAAGTCCTACTAAAACTAAGCTGGAGTGTGTATATACTGTATGTATTTTTTTCTTGACATTCTTAAATAAATGTGATAATTAATAGATTTTAAATGACTTAAGGATAGTAGTTAATGTCTGGGTGAACTATTTTTATCTGTTATTTGTTAATATAGGAATGCATTCGTTTTATTTTTAAAAAAGAGAAGTAAAATTAAGTCAATTGCAGAACTCCTGCGTAAAGCTCTTCGGTCTTTTCTATTCATTTGTAGTATCCAGCTCTCCTTGCGATGTCTGCAAAGTTGGCTTTCCAACTGACTTTTCCCCTCAGAGTCTTTAATATAACTCTGTACAAAAGTGTCCTTTGTTGCAGATTGTATTACTTGTTTTCTTCCCCTATTTGGCTGGAGTCTCAGCGATCTACCTGAGGAGAGGTTTACTCTGACCTGGCTTCCACCGACGCTTTTAAATGTAGCTGAGCTTTTCTTTTGCCTGTCCCTTAAGTCTCAGCATTTGGGCCCTCTTCACAGTCTCCCTCCATATCCTTTATGAGCTGTGAAGTGACCACAAGCCTAAGCCCCCCGTGCTTAATATGCTGCTTCTCTCTCTTTTTTGGCTCACCTATTTTTTCAGTTTCCTTTCACAAGCCTCTGGGAAAAAAATGTATAACTGAAAAGGGGTTGCAGAGAGAGAGAGAGAGAAAAAAATCTTTGACAACTTTAAAAGGGAAAATCCCTTAATGCATCTCCAACCTTATCTCAAACACCTCAGTATCTGTCTCCAGCGCCAGGCCTTTGAAAGGATATTTCAGAGTTGGAAAGAGCCAGGAGGAGACTGGGTCTAAAGGAAGGCTTGGGGAATGAGTTATAGGCCCTTTAGAGTCTGGGAATCTCAGAGTTCTGACCAGGGCTTTGACCTGCTGCCTGAAACACACGTACAGCAACTGAACAACTAGTACACGATCTACACTCTAACAGCAAAAGAGAGAATTTTTACATTTTATTTGACGCTTTTTAGGGTGTACTTTTGCATCTACCACTTTAGTAAAAGTTTAAGTGTATAGATGAACGATTGCCACTTACTGTTACTGTAAATTTAACAGGATAGTTTTTACAGTGTACTTTTATTCAGTAAGGATGCATTAAATTGTTCAAAAGTACCAGTCAAGACATCTTGTTATAAAAGTTTTCTGTTTTAAATAAATGTTGTTCTTTTAAACCTTCTCATCATAAAATAATAAAAAAGAAGTTGTGGTAACACTTCAGAATAGGGGGTCAGAATAATGCATTAGTTAAGCATTAATTAATGGTTAATTTGTTCACAATTAAGCATTAGTTGAGCAAAAACACTCTAGTAATTAATGATTAACTTAACATTTTAATCATTAATTAGTAGTGTGTTTTTGCTTAACTAATGCTCGATTGTGAACAAATTAACCATTAATTAATGCTTAACTAATGCATTATTCTGACCCCCTATTCTGAAGTGTTGCCAAGAATTCTTTTATTTCCATGAAAATTTTTTATGTTTATGTGACCAACGTCAAAAAGTTAAAGCTTTGCTTGAACTTGACTAGTTCCATTATGGTCAAAAACAGCATTAGTGTAACCATTTTCCCGAAGGTTATCATCATCGTTCTTGTCCTTATCCTCCATTTTTATAACACCTTCTGTGTCTGTATGTTTCTCCCATGCCAGGCCAAAGTCTCCCATATCCTAGGAGAAGCAAAGAGAGGTTGAGTTTGCACTCAAAATACTCAAATCCACAGTCTAAATAATGCCTCTTCACCTCTTTGTCTTCACTAAAGTCTGTGTGCCTGGATTTCTCAGAGCAGAAGCAGATGACGTCTTTCATTGATCGAGTCAGTCCTGGCTTTAACTTTTTGGGATCCATTCGCCCTGCCAACACCATAATGACAGTTTTACAATACGTCTTCAACATCAAATCCTTTCCAGTTAATTAGTTCACCCAAAAATTTAAATGCTGTTATTAATTACTTGGAATGTCGTCCAAGAAATGGATGAAAACAAATTTTCTGAATTGTTTCAGAAAACAAATGAAGATATTTTTAATGCAATCTGAAAGCACTCTGACCCTCCACAGACAGCAAGGATATTACTAAGATCAACACGTAGCAAGGACAGTCGGTAAAATTGTCCATCAGGGCTTAAATTTTTACAAAGCTACAAGAATACTCTTTGTACACAAGGTAAACAATAATAACAGATTTTACCATCTTCCTCCATTTTGGAGAATACCCGAGAACATAATCAACAAATGAAAACTTACAGGTTTGGAACAACATGAGTGTGAGTAATTAATGACAAAGTTTTCCTTTTTTGGGTGAACTATCCCTTTAATGTCAGGGTGAATTCATTTAGAGGACTGTCCGAATTGTTGAACAACTTGGTTAATGGAAGCAATATGCATCATGGGACACAAATATTATAGCTGTATAATTATTCACATACAGTAGTTTTTTGCTTTGGACACTGCATCTTGACAGTGACATTAAACAAAGCTCTATGTTGAAGTCATAGTTGACCTGCCCAAACGTTATTAGCCAAAATACCGAATGTTGGCTTTCTCGTTTCCAAAAACCATGTTTTTGAAAGACACTGAATTATTGATCCATGTTACTAATGATGGAACTTGCAACTGTTTTTCTGGTGAAAGAACCCTTGAATAAACATATGCATGACCTCTTTAAAATAACTTTGTTTGATATTCCAGCTCTCATGAACTCCTTCGGTCCACTTTGTCCCTTCATTTGTCCAGGTTCAGTTTTTTTCATAGACTGGCAGTGTGAGCTAATGAAATGTTGCTCTCACCCGTCATCAGTGTGATGAGTAGACCTGCTGCTACAGTTCCAATAAAGCCCACTGCACTATAGTACAGATAGGACATGGAGTACCATGAATCAGCCAGCCAATACCTTAACACAAGACAGAGATGCTTTATAATGAAGGTGCATTACACAGCATGATTACATTTTCATATTGTACTGCATTTAACAATATCAATCAAATTAATAGTTTTATTTCACATAGATAAAAGGGTGCTGACTGTCAGAAAATGTATATTTTTACTCATCTGCCATGACTTTTATAAAATTCCCGTTCTTTTTTGTAGCGCACCCCATGAAATGGTTTGACAAACACAATTTTCTCTCCACAAAAGTGGTCTCAAATTAGTTTTAGAGTACTCTGACTCCAGGAGAATGGTAGAAGCACATTGCACCTGTCAGAGGTGAAAGCGTTGGCAGTGACTGATGTCTGGTTGAATCCATCAGGTGTGAGTGTGAAGTTACAGCCGGCAGTGTTGAGTTCGAGTGGACGTGTGTTATTGCTGGGTGCTGGATAGATGAAAGCCCCCACACCCACCCAGAACGAGAGAGCTATGCCCACCAGCAGACCCCCAACTGCCCCCTAAAGAAAAAGACCACAAATCAACTGTACACTTTATTATTATTTTTTTCTATGAAACTGAAGGTTTGTTTTTCATTCATCAAATGTACTGTTGTATTATAACATTTTTTACATCTTGAAATAATATGTCTGTGTTCTGTATCCCTCTGTGTGGTTTGTTTAACTTTGCTGTTTAGAATACAAATTATTCTTTACATCTGCTTAATAAATGCTTTACAACTAGTCCTCACTTTAGATGAGCTCACAAAAACAGACATGTGGCGACTACTAAATGCTTTATAACTACCTGATTTAATCATTAATGAGGAACAAGTGTTAATAAAGCATTTATTAACACACTGAACAACTATTATCATTTGTCTAAATAATAAGATTTATTAATGTAAATTTAAAGAATTTATTTATCATTTACTTAGACTTTTTAAATGATCTTATTAAACACTGACAACTCCTAAATAACTGGTTTGTAAATAACGTAATAATTTAAAAGGTATAACAATTAAAAGGATAAACTGGTCATAAATAAAGTATGAACAAGGCATTTATAGATGCACTTGTAAACTGTTCACTAATGCATAATCATTTTAAAACAATGGTTTATAAATGATTAAATAAATGCTTACTACTGCTTAACTAATCATATAGTGTATAGTTATTATAAAGTGTTACCAAATTAACTTCTAGGCTGTTGATCATATATACATATAATATATAAAATACATACAAATATGATCAGCAGCTTAGAAGTAAATTTTTATTTATTTTTTACTAAATATTTCCTGTGTAAATTAATATACTTTACTCATTGCTTTAATATAAAATGCATTAAAAAATACTAATGAATAAAATACTTCTTTATAAACTTTAAATACTGTAAAAATCTTCAAAATCACTAAATATATAATAATAATAATACAATTTTCCAATTTCCATTGCTTATTCCAACAAT
The DNA here is from genome assembly GCA_032353835.1 of Enteromius viviparus. NCBI lineage: Eukaryota > Metazoa > Chordata > Actinopteri > Cypriniformes > Cyprinidae > Enteromius > Enteromius viviparus. The sequence goes on along the minus strand of JAUCNO010000585.1, from coordinate 9,603,031 downwards.
TTGTTATTCATGAGGACAATGGAATGAAAGATTGGAATGAACGTTTAGATCAACCTTTAGATTAGTGGCAGGAAACAGGATTCCCAGTGAAAACAGGCCCAGCATTGGGCCTCCGCACATGCCGTGGATACTAAGAGCTGCCTGAGGCGCAAGAGAAGAAAAACACTCAGTGACAGGAAATGAAGTAGGTCATCAGATCATCTCTGCCCATATGAGAATCACATACTGTACCTGCACAATTCCTCCCATATACGATGCAGCCACGGCCATGGTAGTACAGGCCACACCAAACATCACACCTGAGAATCAGCACAGACACAACTTTCTGATTTTCCACAACTTTTGGGCAAAGGATGTAAATAGTATGTGAAATTAGTTAATTAAAGGAGAAATTAGCAATTCTTTTAACAATTCAAGCAATATTTAAAGACCGTAATGGTGAGATTTCATGCTTATGAGATTAAAATGCCTATTAATATTTATTAAAACAATTTTAAAAATAGCATTTAATTACTGCTAACATCCAAAGAAATGTTTGAAAACATTACATTTATAGTAGTTTGCACTTTTATTATGTTCATAATAACCACTCTTTTAAAGGAACACTCCACTTTTCTTAAAAAAATAGGCTCATTTTCCAACTTACCAAGAGTATAGCCGATAGCACTTTTTACTTAGCTTAGCATAGATTATTACATCTGATTAGACCGTTAGCATCACTCGCTCAAAAATGACCAAAGAGTACAGATAACAATAACGATAACTATTTGCATCCATGCCAGCAAACAATATCTTCCTTATTATAAGCTCAAGCTGTTGACTGACGTCTCCCGCTTTGAATTCTCAATCGTGTGATAGAAGGATTGATTCTGATTGGTTGTCAATGTTTTTATCATTCATCAGCTGGAACAAGAAAATAATTCTGAAAATGATTCCCACAGATAAAGAACACGCAGTGAGAGTATAGTTCATAAACATATCGGCCTACAAAGACTGACGGCTGAAGGTCTGGAATTCATAGCATCTTATTTTGGCCAAGGCCCACCTATAAGGCTGTTTGACCAACATGTCAAACAACTAATCACAGTTCGTTTCATTCAGTGTCATGGTCCGGGGTGTGGAAATGTCCCCAAAACAACAGACCGGCGTGCAACAAGTCAGTCAGCATAGAAAATCCTGATAAGACGCTCGCAGTAAACATCTGTTTGAAGCATATCTCTCCACTTTTTAACACCCACAAGCAATTCTGGAGAACCAAACACAATACTGAATCAGCCTGCTGCGATGTTAGTGTCTGTTGTTTCAAACGCGGCTGATATATCCTTCTCAGTTAGGTACTTCACTTGATCTTCCATAATAGATAGGCTTGGACACACAACAAGTCAAATTGGATCTGCTGAGAATCCTTCTAAATGCTGACAAAGGGTCGGCCAGGCTTGAAAAATAACACTCTTCCCAAGTCCCATTGGCAAAAAGGCTAAAATATATTTTTGTCTCCATTAAGTGCCTCAAACAAAACTCCTAGACTCCTATGCCGTGAACCTTGCATACTTTTGAGAATCAGCTTTGTTTCCTGGCGGACCAAAAATAGACGCGGCACTCACATCCTCCGGAAATCCAATAAAATTCAACCAATCAGATGAAGACTTTGACATTCCTGAAGGGTTTCCAGTTAAGTGTACCATATGCTTCAGACGTTCCATGGGCGTGACATTTGAGGCTGAGACTAAGAAAATAACTTCTTTCATTTTCCGGCAGTCTTAGTACACTACAGAAGAGTCTAGTTTTACACAGGAAAAATATTGAAACTCTTTGGTTTGATTCAAGATTCGAGTTTTGCTAACCTGCACTAAAAGTGTTAACCGGATATCGCCTGAATGGATTCAAAAATGGTAAAACTCAACTGTTTAACTCTTTGGGAGTTGAAAAATTAGCCTATTTTCAAAAAAAGTGATGTGTTCCTTTAAAAATATGCTAAAATCTGAACTCCAAGATTAATTGAATCTCTAAATGTCATCCATTTAAGGTGAACTGTTATCAAAGTTCTAAGTGTTTTTCTACAGTATCTAGACCAACTTTATATAGTTCACTCCGCCTTTGGCTTTGCATTGGTTCACTCCGCCTTTTGTTTGACCTACTTCTGCCTGTTAAAAGCATCAGAAAAATCAGGAGACACAATGATCTGAGGCGCTTTTATTTTTGCCCATTTAGACTTTTTCATCCCACTGTGACATAATAATGCACTGATTCACCAAGACAAATCTCTTTTAGTGATTGAATCTGTCATATGACAGAATCAATATTCTGATTATGAGCGTATCCTCTTTTAATGTCTTGAACACACTGTATGTATTTACACAGAGCTTTGCTGATCCAGTTGGCCGCTCGGTCGGACAGATCTTTAAAACACTGGCTCACAAAGTCCTCATATGTCACCGTGGCCAAAGCATTGATACTGGCAGCTACTGTGCTGAAAAACAGAAACAGAACATGATGTCTACTTTTATAGGTCAGATGTTTTGCTCAGATAAATAAACATACAAAAACATTTAAAGCTTTTGTTCTGTCATTGTTTACTGTCTAACTATCCTGAAATTTTCTTTGAACTCCAGAAATGATTTGGGATTTGACCCTCATGTTGTGTTCCAGTTATTATTTTCGGTCCATGTGTTTTGATTTAGTTTTTAAATGTAAAAATTAGTAAGAACAAGAAAACATTTTTTTTACAAAAATCCATTTGCAGTACTTTATTCAGATTCAGAGTACAGGCGGGGACGAGAGCCGGCAGACAGAGCAATACAGATCAGAATCGTATTTGGGGAGGCAGGTTCAGGACAGGAAAACGATCAGAAACGATAAACAGTCCAAGATCAAAGACGCAGGGGAAACACAGGGTCACTGTTACTGACTACCGCAGTAAATCAAGACTTTGCGAGGAATGTCCTCCAGAGGGCCATAGAATCTGAACACATGCTCGCAGAGTAGTTCTGACGTCTCAATCTTAATCCAGCATTTATACGATTCAGCTAATTATATTTTCAAGGACAGGCTCAGGCAGAGGCCAGGTGCGCTTGTGCGGTTCTGTTCCGCTCTGTCTCACGCACATCCACGTCCGCACAGCTTTGGAAGTATACTTAATCACGTATGAGTGCGGACAGAAGCGTGTGTATGCAGAAAAGAAGCAGCGCGTGCCGACTGTGCTTTTAGGGACGTTTCACATGTGGCATCTTTTGCGCGCTCAAGTCCATTATTTAAAATGTAGATGCGCTCATTTTTTTCAGGCGCATTTCAGCTTTTCAGATTGCCGCTTGTCTTATTTTACAGCTGTTTGATAACCTATTTTACAGTGGTAAATCTTTAAAATAAAAAAAGTTCTCCAGAATCGTGATAGAATCATGATCTTCATTCTAAGAAAAAAAATTGTGATTCTCATTTTATCCAGAATTGTGCAGCTCTACTCAAACGCGGTGGGAAGCTTGGCCAAGGGGATGAGGCGGCAGGCCTTGGAGAACAGGTCAACCACTGAGAGGATGGTAGTGTTGCCATGTGAGTTGGGTAGGTCTGTAACGAAATCCAACGCAATATGAGACCAGGGTCTGTGAGGTAGGGGCAACGACAAGCTATTGCAGATGAGGCCTGGGGCCTGACGTCTAAGGCCATGAACTCGTATAACGAGGGAGAACTCGCAAAGGGCTTTATTCGGCTGTCAACATCATCGGCTTCGGCGGGGTATAACAACTTCCCAAAAAAAAAAGTTTTCCCTCATGTTGCACTTGTGGTGTTCCCAGTCAGAAATGACTGGCCTATATAAGTTTCTCATTATGCTATACAATACATTTGATTCAGTTTGTTTGCCAATGTATTTTGTTATGATCAATTAGGATAAGTTTTATGTTTCTTTTTGGAATGGACTGGTCACTCAAAAACAGAGGTTCATAAGCTCAACTTAATGAGGCCTACAAACAATCACTTAGAAATACAAAACCTGTTAAAAAACCAAAAGATTCCAAGATTTGGTGATGTTATGATGTCATGGAGGAGTGATAAAGTAGATTAACAAGCAGTTTTTGACCAGAACACCAAATAAACCATTAAAATGACTAAAACGAGTCCTAATTACGAGTGGAATAGTCAACATTTGAAGTGGATCAAAGCATTTTATCAAAGGTGTCCTAGAACTTTAAATCAAAATGCGTTCTTGTCTCAGGACAACTTCGATTAACTGTATTGATCCACTTGACTACTGTATATCTAAAAAAATAAATCTTCAATTTATAAATTGAAAATCACTGAGGGACAAAATGAACATTTACCTCAGTGTTCCACTGAACGCACACGCCACAAACAAGCCTGGCAGTCCTGGATACGCTCCAAGAATTTCCATCACAAAATATGGCATGAGCTAAGATCAAAATGGATATGCTAATGTTAGTTGAGTAAGAAACAGTAATAGCAACATTATTGCTATTATTTGGATGTTTCAGTGCTACCATAGAGATTATTTCAAAGAGCTCCTCACCTGGTCTGGAGCAGAGACCAGTCCAGCCGACCAGGGGTCACAGAGAGAGTAGAAAGTGTACATGATCAGACCAGAAACCACAGCACAGAACAGAATGATCCACAGACCCAGCAGATTCAAATACAGAGCCCTGAGACACAAGAAAAAAATTTGTGTGATCTAGCTCAATGTCCTGACTAGATCAGATACTACTGAAGGTGACAGACTGAATCCAGTGTTCTGAAACCTGTTGACTGACTTTTTATTGGAGTTTAATATGAAACTGGTAAGACTTTACATAAAGCCTTCATGCATACTGCATTAACAAAGTTGTTTTGAATCATATATTGTGCCCTGTAATGCACCTTACAGTGCACTGTACAATCGTATGAATAAGTGTAGCCACAGTTAATAGATTAAAAAATGTATAAATGTATTGTATTTGGTTAGAATTATTTATGATCAGGTATAACGTATTACAACACACATTATCAGTGATTACAATACATTATATCCTTTAATAATATTTGACCAACGAATGCTTCATTTTATAAGAAATTAAAGCTGCTCAAGAACTTGGTCAAATGGTCAGATAATTGCATTTGTATAAACACATGCATTTTTTTATTTTTAATTAGCAGTAATTTAATTAGTTTAATTGCGCAAAATGCTTTAAAAGGGACGATTCGTTGTACTGAGCGCTCACCAGCGTGCATGACCTTCTGTTTTGCAGGAGATGCATCTCTGGATGGTTGACTGGTTTACTCCATAGATGCCCAACCAAGTGAAGGTGCCTCCAACAGAGAGTGTCCAGAACGTGTGTCTTCTCAGTGGATCAATGTCAAAGCTGCAAACAATGGGACACAAAAGTACTATAACGTATTGCAAAGTGTCAATGTTCACAATTCTTCACTGATGTCGGAAAACAATATGTAGGCTATTATATTATAATATAAGTTTTGTTATGACTGAGTGGATTAAATGTATGTCTGCAAACACATACTCAAAGACGTTCATTCTGCCTCCAGAGTGAGCTGTGCTCCAGACAGACTCGATCCCTCCCGCTTGACTCGCACCCTGAATCAGCACCGTTAGAAACCCTACCACCATCACCACCATCTGGAAAGCATCTGTCCAGACCACAGCCTTCAGCCCACCCTAAACACACACACACACACACACACACACTGGCACCGTTTCTATCTGATCAGAACTGCCCATTCACAAAACTTTAAACATTTTGCTCAGAATAACATATACAGTAATATTTCAACAGTTTGTTTACACACCTTGTGTTTTCTCACGAAATGCATAATAACTTTCTGGATGGGACAATATCCAAATTACCAATTGTTTCCAAAAATGTGTTGTCATTTTGTCTGACATTCTAGCAGTGCCTAAATTAAGATGTTTTATGTTTTTGCCATCATCATTGATCTTTCAATGAAAGCGCATAAGGGATGAAACATCCTGCAAACTATTCAATCTGAAAGAGTCAACTCTGATTTATTGAAACGAGTCGTCTTTACAATGAATGCCAAGCTATTTCATGTTAAGGTCAACATTAAACATTACTAAATTGCTTCCCACTTGTTGGTGTTTATGCAAAATTCATCCTTCACCACTAGGTGCCATTTTTGGAGCGGTAAAAATATCTGTTTCCCCGGTAATACCGTACACAAAGCAGCACTGCACTCACAAACACTGCTTTGTCAGACATTACAGACGTAATGAGATGAAAACGAGACTATCGGCCAATCACAGCAAATTAGACTCATGCATGGGAGGGGTTCAGAAAAATGAGTGGAGCCTTTCATAACCCATAATAGGAGCAATTTAAATGACTTAATCTACTGTCTTAACCACATTAAATCCACACAGTTCAACTTGTAGTCAACTTTTACCATGACAAATATTGATTAAATGTCGCATTCACATTTTTACACAACATAAGAATTCAATCATGAGTTATTGATGCAATTAAATAAAAGTGCCGTAACAGAAACATACAGAAAGCATTTTATTATAATCATAATATACTCCCAGGTACTGTGAAACCACTTCAGATCTGATTTCAGCATCACTTACCAATGTACAGTAAAAAGTGCAGACAATGCCGGTGGCAAATATGGATCCCCAAAGATCAAATCCTGTCACTGAAGATAAAAAATACAAATAAAATTCACATATTATATTTACATATTATTTATCTTTATCTTAACAATAAAGACAGTCTAATTTAAAAAAATCACAGTTTAATAAATAATGTTTGTTAATAACAGTTTAATTGATGATCAAAATGGAATTGTACAGCATAAGTACTTTTATATGAAGTAACAAGTGAAACCTGAATCATGAGAATAAACTCAAAAGAGACAGCAGGTCAGTGTAATTTAATCATAAAATATGTGACATTTCACCCTATTTGATTCCTTCGCATGACAAGTGTTATTTATCTAAAACATACGAGTGATCTTTCTGTTTGTAAAGGCATCATAAATCTTTTTTTTTTTTATGTCAGTATATCTGATGCCCTAAAACACTGTCTAGATAAGCAGCACACTAAGTTATAAACTACATGACTGCAAAGAAGTACAGGTTGTCATGTATGACACGTGATAAAAGGACTTTTTCATATTAGTCAGAGTCAGTGTTGTTGTAATGCCAAGCCAGCAGAGGGAGCTCTCACTTCTGCACTGACTGTCACAGCTCCCTCTGCTTCAATTGTGTCATACAACAATAATTAATATTTTGGGATTATTGGGGGTAGGTTTAGGGTTGGGGTATTTGTAGACGTTAATAAAACACAATCAGATAGGTAGAAAATTAATTTAATTGTTTATTTCAGAGCTGTATCCCTTCTAGCCACAACCCTTTAGCAACTTCCTCTGAAAATTCTCTGGCAAGACCGATTAGAGGTAGTGCTATTGTCTTAGCCAACAATAACATAACTATATGTAAGGAATAATTGGCGATGGGCATTAGAAAAATTATTAAAAGTTTGTCAGCCAATCAGATTCAAGCATTCATTGACCCCCGTAGTATAAGACAGTGATAATTGCAGGTTATTATTTGCTTTATTCAAAGTTAAATATGTGAAAAATTTGTTTAAATTTTATTTTGCGTAACTTTTATAGTCTGAAAGGTTAACAGATTAGAAAGCACACATCATAAAACGCTGATATTTAGTTAACGTTTGCAACGTCTAATGTCAATACTAAATTGATATCTGTTACCGACGTCAGCTAACGATGATTTTTTTCTATGATTTTTTCTATGATTTTCTGCTAAGTCGATGTCAAATTTACGTCAAATACTGACTTTTCAACAAAAACGCAACATCTTTCGGTCAATCTGATGTTACATAAACGTCTGGTGCCTGCTCAGCCCAGTCGCACGTTTTTTTTTCGTGGTACTGACACGATTCTTACTCGACTTTCGTGAATCCAGCACGAAAAG
>JAUCNO010000585.1:9549337-9561701 GCA_032353835.1 Enteromius viviparus | reverse complement strand
AGATAGATAGATAGATAGATAGATAGATAGATAGATAGATAGATAGATAGATAGATAGATAGATAGATAGAAATTAAATATTCTCTCAAATCTTTCCACTTTTAAATGATGCGGGAAACATTAAATGTTGAGTTTTGCATATGAAAATCCAGGCCAAACTCAGAATAATGCATAAGTCTATTCTGCAATAGTAGTTGCTTCCTCAAAACCTGCGATAACAGTGCAATGCTTTGATTAAAAGGGGAACAAAGCTCTCTCAGAACTTCACTTTGGCCGAGCGCTGAAGTTTATGATTCTCAGACAATAGCACATGTAAAACTTTCCCTGTGATTGACTCAAGGCCACTACACCGCTTGTTAACTCAACAACTCATGAAGGCAAACCATTACATTACATAGTTGTTCATCAGCTTTGCTCATAATATTACAAATACACATAAACAGCAGAACAACACTGCTCTATGCACAAATCTCACAACATCCTAAAATAGTAAAACATTCAGTTTAAGGACAGAAAGGCGCACAATTTATTAAAGAATCTTTCTAAAATTGGTCAAATGTATCAGCTGTCAAATTTACTCATTAATAATTCAAGCATATAATCCTCTAAGAGGTAACACATAAATCACGATTGGCTGAAATCACTTGGCCGAAATTGAGTCGCCACATTGGACCAATCAGAGTCCAGATCCTTCAGTGAGGTCATCTTAATCATGTATGGGCAATACAGGAAATTTAGTCTTTCTCACATCAGGACAGTGAGGCTGAAGAGTTTGAAAACACTGCCACAGTACAGCGCTCTTGTGAAGTAATTTCCACGTTATGCAATATTCTGTAAACAGGTGGGAAAGTGTGAGATAGACGCCACAGCAGAAGATATATGAGTGGAGGGCTTCATGTTGCATTACAGAATGGATGGCTGCGTTATTTCACCTGTAAGTACATCAGAGATTGTGTTGTGTTTCATACGTCTGAAACTTGCCTGGAACACTACATTCAAAAATAATCCTTTCATTTTTTTCTTGTTTGTAGTTTAGAAGGTTTTGTGCGAGTGCAGTTTAGCAAACCTTTCTGTGTAAACAGGTGAAAGGCAAAAACGGTAAGAGAAAGAAATCTGACAAATGAATGGAATGCATTATTTTGCAGTTGTCAGAAGAATTAATTCCGTATGATCCAGACGCTCGGCCGATCTATGACTTCTACCCGTACCTCAGCACTGACCCTCAGACTCATCCTGGTGAGTTTTACTTTCTTTCTTTCTTTTTCTGGTTTTGTTTTGTTTTGATAATAAATAAATAAATAGAAAGTCTAGCTGTCTTTAAACCTAAAAACAAAATTGCGTTCTTTTCTTAGATTAACTTATTTAATCCATTTCAAATGTATGTGTGTGTGGTTTTTTTATTTGATTTTATTTGACATATTATTATGTTAGACTACATATACATATTATGTTATACATCATGTAAACAAAACCAATTTCAAATAAAGTTAAATAACATTTAAAAAGTAGGATTGAAAATTTGTTTTGTATGTCATGCAAGAAAGTGGCTGGGACTACACAAGTGTTCACCCTCATCACAGTGAGTTTGAGCCTCCTCAAGGAAACCATTTCACTGAGCTTCATCCCACCACATACCGCTATGGGGACGTGGAGGCCTTCCACCCAGCCGTAGATTCAGGAGTGGGAACGCTTTTACCAGTCATTCCTCCACAGGTTAGTATCTCTATCTGTCTGACTAAGCTGTGATCTGTGCCTTTCAATAGAATCAGGTTGATTGAATTCCAATAGTTCATTAGACAGCTACTAATACTGGTTCAGTGACTAACAGTGTGCTGTAATCAGAGAAAAGGTCTAAAAGAAAGAGAGTGAGTGAGAGATGGGCAGGATGTGAGCGGAGGAGACAGACTGATTGCTCAACACACTGTCTTTTCCTGACTGCCGCTGCACGCATTCATACAAGACAATCACAGCCAGGCCTCCGAAGCCGAGGTGAAAGACGAGTTTTGAATAAAAGTAAAAGCTTTCTTAAAAGTTCCAGTTTTATTAAAAATCATTGAAGGTCAGAAGCAAAGTTTAAAATAGGTCAAATTAAATGGGATTCAATAAATAAAGGATATGAGTTATTTAACATTTATTTATTGCAGTTATGTATTGTGTCATATTCTTAGTTGCATTTCACTGCTTTTATTTTTTATTTTTTTAAATAATGCTGAATCAGTTTTGTTTTATGTAAGTGAGTTGAATTTGTTCACACTTATTCTAGAACTTAGTAAAAAGTAATGCATTGATTTACTAGTAATCTTTAAAAAGTAATCTGATTATGTACTTGTAATGCATTACCCCCAACACTGGTCACATGATCCTTCAGAAATCATTCGAATATGTCGATTTGCTGTTCAAAAAAATATTAGAATTGTTATTAATCTTTTTCAGATTCTTGGATGAATTTAATATTCAGCATTTAACCTTGTTATTATTTATTATTTGAAATCTTACCCAGTACTGTATCACTTTCCACAAAAAAATAAAAATAAAATAAAAATGTAAAACGTTTCTTAATCAGCAAATCAGCATATTAGAATGATATCTAAAGGATCACGTGACTCTGAAGACTGGAGTACACAACTTTGATACGACGCAGAAATAAACGACACTTCATATCAGATATTACAAAACCAACTCTCACACATACAATAAAGAAATAAATAATCAAATTAGTCTTATCCGTACAATTTAGCCTTCTTTTTTACCGTTCCAGCACAAACCCCGCCCACATGCATTCTAATAATTTGATTGGTCCTGTAAATCACAGCGTAATGCCTGAATAAAGGCTAACCTCTGACCCTGGCCTAAAGCCTGACACTGCGTCTACTTCTGGCCATATCTTAACAGCTAAATGCTATCTACGCTAATAATCTCAATGAAGTTCTAAATCTATTCGTACTGTTTTTGGAAGTATAGCTAGTGCATGCATCAGAGATATAAACCTGGGCTTCAGTTTCAGCGTTCAGAGTCACATTCAGTAAAGACAGGATCGGTGTTTCAAATAATATTAAATTTAATATAAACTTCCATTGTAGACTGATTGAAGAACAGGCCGCTTCAAAGGTTTACTAACGCACTAAATGTGTTTGTGCTGATAGAAATGAAACTCTGTGGTTCTCTGGGCTGATTCGGAAGCAAAACGTGATGCGCACTTGATTTGTAAATCTAGGACCACACCATTGTGTGTCCCTTTCTGTTGACGCCGAGTTTTTGTACTTCCTCTTTCAATGTAAAGTAATTCTGTGGTTTCCAAGCATTTAATATTCATACAAGATCATGCAAAACCAGCATTTATTTTTTTATGCTGGAAAACAAGTGTGGGGGAATGTCCTATCGATACTCTAATCACAAAACATCACGGTGATTCACCTGATTACTTTTGAATAAAACAATTTTTTAACACAAGGCATTAATTTTTAACTTAAAAAAAATTATTTCATTCATCATTCGTGCGTTTTCATATGACCTGCTCAAGTCCCCTGAAAGTTAGGTTACGGATGCATTTCGGGTGGAACGGGGGCTCAGCTGTGACCTCACAGCATGAAGGTCCCTGGTTTACACGTTCTCTCCCCTTGTTAGGGGGCTGTGGTTTCCCCTGCAGTCCAAACACATGCAGCTTAGGTGGATTCACATACAGTTAACTTCCTTAGATATATCCTGAGCCCTTCATTAACCAATATAAATTAACTTGGACCAAGTTGGATAATAGCATTGATTGATTGTAGCATTGATTGAGACTGATGATTGTTGGTCTATCTCTACAGTATACTTACGTCCCGCACCCGTTGTACCAGCGGTCCCCCGTCCCCCATTGCAGTACGGATGATGAGGACCCTGGGGGACGCAGTCCACCCTTTGAGGTGTCTGAGGGTGAAGAGGACAATGACAGACATCCAGGCATCTCCAGCTCTCTGTCAGGTGAGCTGGGAACACAAGACACTGTTTTTATGGTCTTGAATGCAACGGCACAGTACAGCAGCACTCTTATTATTTCTGTTGCAAGCACATTATCAAATCTTTTATAATAAGGTAACGGTATTCATACAAGAATATTCAGTAGGTGGAAATGCACATAAATAGTAGGCTACGCAAAATAAAAATAAAAACTTGTGGTATTGATAAGAAAAAATGGACTATGCAGTGCATGTGATACGCAGTTTTTTTGCGCGATAAGAAATTTGGTGGAGAGAATAGTTTATGCTGTTTTGTGGTGTACACAATATGCGTCTACCCATCACATAACCGCCAAAGTCCATTTGTACGTATCAATAACACAATTTCTTGTTTTTATTAATTTATACGCACAGTTACGAGCTCGAGTTTGTTCGGTTCTTTACGTAGTCTATGTTTACCGAACACAAACACGTTGTGTCATCTTTAAAATCGTGCCCTTTTTAGTTGATTCAAACATGAAATGCCATTTTGGCGCTGTTTTGATGTGACAGATTGCTGAACAGTATGCTATGCTATACTACCAGTTTTAACTCGAAATATACATCATTTAACACTGATTTGAGTTGTTTCGTCAGACCGTTTCACACGAGATTCGAACTGGAGCTTTTCATCACCTTTCAGCGCAACGCCGTGTCACGTGAGCAACCAAGAAAAATGACAAAAAGCATCGGTTTTCAAACCGTGCATGATGTTATACATGTTTTGAAGTCACAACATAACATTCTGTGCAAATAAGCCTTTATTAATTAAACGTGTACCTGTAAATCATACTTTTGTACGAAAAGGAATGAAAGTTGTATGAGTTTTACTGTCATTTCAACTGGAAACGGCAGCGATACGTATGTATAGGTACATATTTTTTCAGTTTTGCAGAAATGTGTGAAGAGGCACGTGTTTTTAATAAGAGCCTAGGTTGCCTCAACCAGTGTTTCAACCACGGTCACACAAATCTCTACCTCAGGCAAGTCAGTAGGTGTCTGAGTCCTATAGAAGAGCATTTGCGAAATATTAGACTACAGTATTAATGATATTTTACATTACCTGTTAGGGATGCCTAATTATTTAATATATGTTTAAATAAATCTCTTAAAAGTTATGATAGCTGTGTAAATAGATATTTAAACAAGAAATAGACATTGTTAAGAGGTTAATTTAAAAACTGCATTATGCTTTTTTGCTTAAATTATAAAAAATATATATATATTTAAAAATAAATAGTTATAAAATGTAAGTTTAGGCTCTGTCGTTAATTGTAACCTCATAGTAGGCTTCCTGTAGTTTAGAGCATAAGGTAATTTGAATTATTATTTGATCTATTTAAAACAAAAATCTATAAATCTATATTTGTTAATATATATGATTTTTTTTCTCCCCGCTCATAAACTGAATGTCAACTTCTGCAGGAAACAAGCGTAAAGTGCGTCTCTATCAGTTCCTCTTGGACCTCCTGCAGGACGGAGACATGCGGGACTGCATCTGGTGGGTGGACCGAGAGCGAGGCATCTTTCAGTTCTCCTCCAAACACAAGGAGACACTGGCTGGCCGCTGGGGCCAACAGAAGGGCAACCGCAAGAGAATGACCTACCAGAAGATGGCCAGGGCCCTGCGCAACTACGGCAAGACGGGCGAGGTCAAGAAGGTCAAGAAGAAGCTGACGTACCAGTTCAGCAGCGAGGTGATGAGGAGGATGAGTACCGACAGAAGGCAGTATCATCACTGACATTTCCTTTAGATCCCGTTACCTACAACATTCACACATTCTCTCCTGCCATTGCTCTGAAGTAAAACATAATCTCAGGGATATGTAACATGCATAGTCAAAAAAAAAAAAAAAAGGGGACGTAGGCTAATATCAGAGTAGCTGACAAATGGACATGGACAAAAGACATTTTTAAGGTTAAAGTTTCTGTATTTGAAATGCTTTCGTGTTTTCATGCTGTGACTGGTCACTATTGTCTTTCATTTTTCACTTTTAAATCGGACTGATTTCACTATTGATACATTACAGTTGCTCAAGGGTGTGACAAATGAATTGTAAAAAGTATAATATTTCACATAAAGTACATACGTAATAATACATTTAAATAATATCATTCAACATGTTCAGCTATTTTAGACACATTTTGACTTTCATGTGCTTCGTCCACACAAATAAGCAAAGCTTTAACTTATTTTATGATTATTAATGTCTTCATATTATGTGGAGGTGTCACACTGCTAAACAATTGAACCAAATTAGACATAGCATATAAATGAAACTAATTAGAATAGCTTATTGAATTTTTATTGGGTTCGTAATTAGCAATAAAGATCCTTAAGCGATTTAAGACTCGACGCATATAATTCATGAGGAGCATGTTTGAAAATATATTTATAAAGTATGTCAACCTAAATGAGTTAAATAAGTGCTGTCAAACGATTAATCGCATTCAAAATAAGTTTTTGCTTGCATAACACATGTATGTTCTGTGCTGTGTATAATTTATATAGAAACATGTTATACTTGCAGATGAAACGTATTTATATATAAATAATACAAATATAAATCTAGACAAATACATGTATATACTGTATGTGTTTATTTGTAAATACATAATACATTTGCACAGTACACACAAATTATGTAAACAAATACTTTTTTTTGGATGCGTTTAATCACTATTAATTGTTTGACAGCACTAAAATAAATAAACATCGCTGACCCCACAATTTGAGCTGTCCAATAACAGGCATTCAAGAAGATAGATATTATTATCTATATTTTAGTAGAATTATAGTCGTAATTTTGGTACTGTAGATGTCAGAAAAACAGTTCATTAGAAAAGTGCAGCATGGGTCAAGCATGCAAACTCATTAACTTATAATGCAGGTGTTACTGTGACTCTGATTACTCGCATATCGCAAGTATACGGACTGGTCAGATTTCTACTATGAATTATACTTTAGATTACTTCATTAAAAATAATCATTTAACAGACCATGATATGAACTGACGATCCAAAGAGTTATTTTTCTGCAAGAATGAAAGTCTGATTTAATGATGTTGCTCTACGCTGCCACCCAGGGGTCCATCAACAAGAAAAACAATAAATCATTCTCAGAACTCATCAGGGCTTTTCCAAAGTTATTCTGATCATTCAAAATTTTGTTTCATTTTTTCTCTCTCTCGGATTTGGTTTCTGTTTTTAACGGTGCAAATAAACAGTGGGCTGAAAAGAGAACAAAACAGAAACCAGAGAAATCGGTAAATAATAGTACTCTCTTTTGATTTGTGTGTGTGTAGTCAAAAAAGAAACCGAAATGGGACGCAAGTACAGAAAGCACAAATCAGACAGCACAGAAAATATGTGCAACTTTTGTCAAATTTATTATCACATTGTTTTTGTTCGGTTCTCAAGTGAACAGTTTTCTTAAGAAAGGAGTAAAACCTAAAAACTAGATGTATGTAACAGAGGCTTGCGCTGTAGAATTGAACGGCTTGATTAAAACAGAGACATAGGAAAGTGTCACATGTGTGTCCTGCTGAAAAAGGACATATGTCATAGGTGTATTATGCACCAGAAATACTAAAATTCAACATTTTGAAGTTTCACATAATTTGTATACTTCCCTTTTAATGTTCACATCCTGGCAACAAATCACCCAGTCACGTCTTTATCAGTATAGAATTATCTTTAGAGAGATACAATCACCAGAGATTAAGCTAGACCTCCACTATGTTAGTGTAAATATCTCTGTCATATCTGCATCAGGTTATTAAATGCACCATATTTAATGTAATACATATTTCATTTGTGCTGCGATTTAAAAATCTACGAACTCCGCTCTCCGTTTAGGTCTGACTGGAAAGAATCCATAGCGATGGCGTTTTGCTTATGAGCGCGCAGCAGCTTGACGTTCAGTTGTTTGCGGCATCAGCGTGTCTGGGCCAGTTGTCTTCCTCGGAGGCCGAGTCAAACTCTTCCTCTGCTTCTTTGGGAGGAGCTCTGGATCACAAAAACACAAGGTTAACTTAGCTGGGGCTGCAGTCTCACCAAAAAAAAAAAAAAAAAACTAGGGAGCCATTAGGCACGCCAATTTGTGAAAACCTAGCTGTACCTAATGTAGCGTGGTCCACACTTGCCCTGCACCACCTCTTTAGTCAGTTCCACAGCAATGATGTCAGATTGAGGCACTTCAAACATGGGCTCCAGCAAGAGCTTCTCCTGAAAGACCAGAGATGAAACATGTAAAAAGATTTATCCAGTCCTGCTTCTGAAGGGACACTGTCCTCATCTGAGCACAGCTGAAGCAGCCGCTCAAAGCATTCGAGATGAATAGAAACTTTCAGATAGGTGTGTTTGGGTAAGCTAGAGCTAAACTCCATAGGATGTTGGCACTGAAGGAGCAGGATTGGAGATTGTTGCCTTAGATCGTTTTTTACATTACATAGTTTGAGAACAAAATACTAACTATTATATATATATATAATAAATTAGAGTGAGCAGACGGTAACACAATAAATGCAATCATCGCTTTTGGAAGCGTTTGTGAACGCAGTCGTGTAAGACAGAAATACTTTGAAGACAAACTTTCCTCACGCGTTTCAGAATGACCAAAACAATGGGATCGGTGTTATCCTGTCTCATAGCGCAAAGTCACATGACTTTTTCAATGGACATGTTGGAATTTATTACATCTATTTCCATTCGTGGTTAATGTACAGCTTTTCATGAAAATCGTACAAGTTCATTCTACTCAATTTTTTCAATTAATGTGCATCTTAGCGATTCCTGTAAGCGTTTTCTTATGCAATATCTCAAAATGGCATAAAAACAAGTGCATGGAAACACAGAGGGAGAAAAAAGCCACGGTGGCAAATGATGTTGACTCAAGTGAATCAAAGTTTTTCCAGGTCAGTATCAGCAACCTCTAGAATTGGGTTTATCTTAGTATGTTGCAGTGGGTTGTTTTTTTAGTTGGTAGGTTAATACAATCTCTCCCACAGAGGGGGATTCCAGCTGATTCGAAAACCTGTCAAAATTAGTGATGAGGCTAGTTTTGATTGACAGCTGGGTGGATTTGTTTTGGAGACCTGGCAACCCTGTTTCTGTCTCCCATGCAGATATCAGATAAAGAAATCGTAAGCAGGTAATCAGATTTTTTTTTAAAAAAGGACTGCAATGTAAACGTGGCCTTCATGTGAATGAGGTTTTGATTCCTGTTATTTACCATGATGGAGCGGAGACCCCTGGCTCCTGTCTTCCGTTCCAGTGCAAAACGGGCAATTGCCCTTAATGCCTCTGGAGACACATTCAGCTCACACTGAAATGAAAATCACAAAACCAAAATTTGAATAACCAGACTTACTATTGATGTAGCAAGAACCACTAAAAGTGTATGGGTTACAATGATGTTAGCTGGTGTATTTCGGGTGTGTCAAATCCTGCTCCTGGGCCACTTGTGAAGGTTAGCTCCAACCCTAATTAAAACGGCCTTCTTCAAGCAAGAGCGTTGGAGTGGTTTGGAGAAAACACTGCAGGACATTGGTCATGCAGGAGAAGGATTGGACACCCCGGGTGTACATGCTGCATGATATACATACTTTATCCATACTGAAGAGGGCCTGATACTGAGGGACCACTGCGTTACGAGGCTCTGTAAGGATCTGCACCAGCATCTCCTCGTTTAGACTGTGCAGTGGCACCACAACAGGCAGACGGCCCACAAACTCTGGGATCATGCCGAACTCTATGAGGTCCCGTGCTTCAACATTCCGCAGGAGCCGGTCCTTTTCCTCAATCTCTGCTATTGCATCCGCTTCATTCCCTGAGCTGTTGGCCAGATCTGCTGCTGCTGCAGCTCGACGCCCTTTCCCCAGGTTAGAGGGCGTCCCAAAACCAAGATACTATCATATAGGGGACATCAAGAAAGTCTAACACACTGTAATCATAAAACGTTGGAGAACTTGTAAATAATTGTACTGTCGAAAAATAACCTTTTCATTTTTCCTACGGCTGATGATCCTGTCCAGCCCGTTGAAAGCACCTGATGCCACAAACAAAATGTTGGTTGTATCCACTTGCACGGTCTCCCCTCGCAACTTCCTGCTATTCTTCTCTGGAACATTAACAATTGTTCCCTCGAGTAACTTCAGCAAACCCTGAACAGACACGCAGGAACATCGACAAATTATAAAAAGAAAAACGGTGTAATTCTGCTGGAGCTTTCCGTTCTGCAGTGAATTACCACATTATTCTGTTTATCCTATTACTTGTTGGTTTGTGTCCTGCTTCTCAGGATAATTCTTAAAGATTTCTTTCAGACATGAGAATACATAAGACACAACAGCTAGCACCACTGGGGTACCTCAAGGTTCGCTTCTTGGTCCGCTTTTTTTTTTTTGATAAAAACCATAAAGCTTGCACTATTAATAAAACATGATGTTATAATGGTTTTGCTGTTTCACAAAACGAATTGTTGCCTGGTCTGTGTATGTATGTGTGGAGCAGAGCTATCGAAACAGGGGTGAAACCCTCTTGGGGCAGGGGTGTGTTTGCTCTGGCGATCTAAAACATTGTCTACCTGATATCACTTACCATACCTTTAAGCTTAATTTATTCATAACAATTGAACACGTTATCATTATTTAGCTGGGCATGACAGAAACACCATATAGGTCAGCTTTGATAGCTGACTGTCACATACTGCTGACTAGAGTACCTGGACATGCAGATTAGTACTCTTAAACATCCAGACTAGACCTTTCCCATCCTTCCTTTCTGCTATATAGATGCTTTTCATTTCAAATGCAGATTGCTGCAGTGCTCTGGTGGTGGGCCATTTGTCATGTAAAAATTAAACTTCAACAAATGATTAAAAATGCTACGGTATATCTGGTCTTCACTGAACCCACACAATTCTCAGTCTGGTGCACGGTTTGCTATTTGTTGCCCACGTTGTCTAGTTCTGTCAATCTAGAGTGTGTGGAAGCCTGATGCTTTTTTACTCATGTTATTTTTCATATTAAAACCAGTGATTCACATTGTTAAGTTATTTGTCTGTCCACACTAAAAGTGTTTAGGGTCAGTCCATGTACTCCTATCACTGTAAAGTTGATCGCTGGACTCATTTTTGAAACTTTTTTCAGATAAAAGTTTGCGTATTTTATTAATTATATTTATTTTCAAAACAGCTGATTGAGATTTAACACTAATCTAAGAATCGGCTTTACTGACTAAATGCGCATGAATAAACAGACAATTAAAACGCCCAGCCCTACTTTAAAGGTAAAAATGCCTTTAAAAAATATATATTTTTATTCGAAAATATTTCTTTCTATCTGTGTGAAAACACTGATATGATCAGCGACGCTGCCTACACTGGATGACAAACACCTGATAGTAAACCGATGCCTCGTTCTATTTATGACTTACGGACACAAAGTTCAAGTGATCTGCAATGTCTGCTTTGTCACATTCAGTGTGGACAGCTGCAAGCAGTTGGTTTATTTCAGTATTTGTTTTTTTGGTAACTAAAACATTTAGTAGTCAAAAATTGACTAGTGGCTGGAGAGTGAAAGTTACCTTTAAATCCTGCTTGTAAAAAAATGATATTAAAATCTATTCAACAGTTCTGGCTGTGTGTTCAGGCGGTAGCTCTGATAAGAGATCTACAGCAGCGTGATGTGGTTTAGTAGGCCAGTAACTCTGTGTTTTGGCTCTGAGAGAATCACAGAGTTTTGGGAGAGATGAAATATAATCACAGACCTGCTGAACTCCTTCGCCCCCAACATCTCTCAGCTGATGAATTCCAGGCACACTGCCAATCTTATCCACTTCATCCAGGAACACTATGCCTGCAAGTGAATGAAAACGAACGACATAATCACAGACGTCCGAATGGAAAGGGGTTATTTTTAAAGTAAGTAAGAAAGAGGAATCAAAATGTTGAAATGTTCAAAGGTCATGCATGGAGGCGTTTTAAATCAGTCAGCTTCTGTTCCTTGTAATGAAAGATCATGACATAAGTTATCAAATAAAAATATTACACATACAGATGGGGACTAAACTGTTGGTAGCCATCGGTCAATGAAAGAAAAACTCACAATGGTCACAAAAATTACTGACAAAAAATAATAATTAAAAAAAATCCATAAATATTAACAAATGAAAGTAAGACATTGCTTTTCTACCATGCTTCAACAGAATTATTACAAAAATAAACTCATGCAACATGCCTGGACAAAAATAATGGTACCCCTAACTTAATGTTTTGCAACAAACGATTCCTGTAACTAGCACTCTCTTGTTTGAAGGGTGCCTTTTCCAGACGGCATGTTTCAGCTCCTTCCAAAGATGCTCAATAGGATTGAGGTCAGGGCTCA
>JAUCNO010000585.1:9538912-9549295 GCA_032353835.1 Enteromius viviparus | reverse complement strand
CTTGAAGAAGGGAGAAAATCAGATGATCTGCCATGTTGAATAAATGCATTGTTAAAAAAAATCGTTTTAATAATCGTCATTTCAATATTGACTGAAATAATCGTGATTATTATTTTTTCCATAATCGAGCAGCCCTAAATGAATATAAAAAATAATAACAATAATACAAATAAATAAATAGACAAAATATCCTAAAATGTTTAACAGCACAAATTATGTAAATGTCTGGGTAACATTTTGACCAAAAATCTAAATAAAAATAAAAAGATAAGCACATTTCTCCTCAGATTGTCATTATTGTGAATTTTATTTTTTTTTCATCATCATTACCACAAATAATTTGCCAAATTGTAATGCTAATTGATTCATGTTATTATTAGTAGCTTTTTAATAAAACTTCATATTTGTTGATGAATAAAAGCCATTGAAGCTTATTAAGCTGGTCATGTAAACTGTAAACGACAAACCCTCATATCTTTTGGACGCCAAGAAAGAATACACCAAACATTATTCAAACTGGCCACCAGTTGGTGCTATAAAGAGTTCTGTGGAAATCCTGTGCTAACCTGATCCAGTAGGTCCCAGCAACACAATGTTGCTCTTTTCCAGCTTAATATCAGCGTGGGTGGAGTCAAGCACGTCCCTGCCCCTCTTGTCTTGAGGAGCTTGCTGATTGGTCTGCTGCTGAACAGATGCCCCCAGAGCGTTGCCATGGGGACTGATGCCAGCGATCTGAAGCAGCTCTGCGAAAACACCACACCACAAGAATTAGGCAGCCGCTTTTGCCCAAATGGGAAATAACCAAACACAGATTCTTAGCTTTTGGTTTTTTTGAACAACATTTGTAACTATTGTTATTAACTACTTTTACACATGAGCTTACTCATATGTTCATTTCACATCTCAGGATCTAAGTTGGGCTAGCGGTCACTATTACGCAAGTCAGAATTATGTCATCAGTACGGCCTAGTTTCCAAACCCTGTCCAGTATGATCCTGTTGGACCAAGTTCAGACTATAAATAAGAAGCAAACAGACAGAAGCCCCAGTGTGAAAGCTGAATGGCCAGAGACCATGAGAGCTGTGACTAGGGCATTGTGCCACTTTATCCAACTTTATGGAGGTCAGCAATGAACTCGACTGATCCTGAAGTGCCCCGTACTCATGCGCAGATGGCTAATGTGTGTAGACGTAAACATGGAGTCATGTTGTGTCTGTAAATTTCGCCGTGTGCACAACAAAGCAATCCAGAGCATGTGAGACTGAAACACACAAAACAATCACTTACTTGTAAACCTGTATTCATCTTCGCGTCTTCTGATCTCTAACTCTGCAGAGAAAAGTACGGTAAACTTAGCACAATGAGCACAGCTAACATCACAGTAAGAGTTGTGTAACAGTGACAGCAGGCCAAAGTTCAGATGATGACCCCTTTAGGTGCCCTGGACAACTCAAAATACAGGAGAAAACGACAAAAGTGTCATACTCAGAGACCGGAGGAGGACCGTCATCGAGACCAGGTAATTTCAGTGTAGCATTAAATCAATGCGATCGTGAATCGAGATGGGGGCTGTTAAATAATACGTTAATTATGAAAAGGATAAAGCACAACTGGCAGTGCACAACGGATGTGGAGGGGCTGTTACCACACCACCGCCGGAAATCATGCATTTTAAATGTAAGCATGGCGGCGAGAGGCGGCGCGGCACGTCATGGACTGAGCGTCGAGGAGAGTTGAAATTAGTGTTGGGCCATGTCGACCAATTTGGCATCGTATGATGTCTAATGTGAAACATCGCAATGGACGATGGTATCGTCGTCGTCATAGGTGGCGGGGGGGTTAGTTGTAACTAAAACACCAAGCCCCAGGGTGGAGCATCGTGATGTCTATCAGCCATTGGCGATGGATGATGGCATCGTCTATCAACCCAACCCTAGTTGAAATCAGGTTAAATTTAAGGTAATGAGCTATAACGTGGTTTGGTGGCAGCAAGTAAGAATGCAAAAGTCCACCGCTTGGCAGGACAGTGTGAACGCACGGTTAGACTACAATGTTACCTTAATATTTATCAGCTTATAACATGGCTAGTTATCAAAGGAATGAGTTTACGGTCGATAAAAGTTGTGCATGGCTTTTACGATTAAACATACGTAATACTTTTTTCAATACCATGGCTTGGATGAATACTTGATACTTTAGTTTGAATACTGAACGTCCCTAAGTGTAATGTGCTCAATACAACAGGTGTGGTCATTTTAGTTTGATTGCAATGAATAGTGTTTATAAATGCACAGCCATGAACTTACTGTATGATAATATTTTACCTAATATTTTAATATTAATATAAAAAATAAAAGATATCATAAATAAATAAATTTGAGTTTTTTTGTTGTTTTTCTTCTCAAAAATAGAAACCAATTCATTGCTCATTTTAAGAGACCTGTCTTATTTTCTCATGCATATTTAATATTACGCTTTAATGAAGCAAAAAATTTTTTTATCCGATTACTCGATTAATCAATGAAATTTTCAGAGGAATACTCGATTACTAAACTATTCCACAGCTGCAGCCCTAGTCAAACAGATTTAAATTATCAGAGTAAACCTTTTCTCTTGTTACACAAAAAAAAAAAATCCACTATGCTGTTTTTTAGAACTTTCTCATGATAAAACAATAAACAATAAATATGGACGAAACGCCATGATTTTATCCAAACCTCTGGGAGAGAGGGAGTTCTGTTTGTCCGTTTCCGCTTGCTGTCGGCCTGTTGCTGGGAGGTTGTTGTAGATCCGTTTGTAATGATTATAGACGGCGACAGCCAACACTTTCTTGGCGTATGACTGGCCAACGACATATTTGTCGAGGTAGGCATAAATCTAAAGAGGCCGAGACAACAAACGCCCATGTAGAGATGTTTACAGTGTTGTCCCAGAGTTCTAATTACACAAAGATTAGTTTAATGTAATAAAGTCTGTATGGTGTGATGGAATAATACCTTTTTAGGAGGTGGAGGGGGTTTCTGAGCGAATGCGAATTTGACATGTTCAGAGCTCTCCGCCTCCTTATTCAAACCCTTCTTAGAGTCGGTCTCAGACAGAACCACAAAGAAATGATGGCACTTTTCACATTTCACAAACCGTGTGGAGGCTGTATGGAGCAAACACAAGACAGTTGGTCAGGTAATGGAATAAAGTTACTACAGTAGACATGACTCTTTAAGCTAGACGCCAGAAGCAGCCACTACACGAACAGAACCATTAAGAAATCTTAGAAGATGAACATCTATAGAAAACATAGTTTGACCAGTTAACATGAACCTCACTACTCTTACATGTTCTCTAAAGTTGAACATCACTACTCTTTATATTCATTCTAATATGTTTATTTTTATATTGTACATGACACAATTTTATAAATTTCCCCAAATTTCAAATTGATTGCAATAAATTCCCAAAAATTCCTGTAAATTCCCATGAATTCCTGGTAAGTTTCAAATTTTGAACATTTCCAAAAATTCCCATGGAAAGTTTCTGGAAATGTTCCGCCCCTTTGCAACCCTAATTCATACTCATATAATTTATATGCTAAATGAATATATTTAATTTACACGCATGTGTTTGTATTTCTAAATAGCACATAGATGTGTTAAATAAAACTTTTTGAAATTAATAATTTAATAGCACTAGAAATTATAATGCAAACAGATAAATAATAGTTCATACTTTGTAATTATGTTTTATAAAAAACAAATAGAAGGCTTTTAACTTAACACAAATGCAACATCTTTTTTAATGATTATTAACAACTGAAAAATAAATAAATAAACATTTGTATTCGCTGGCCAAATGAAAGTCATGGTTAACAAAATTAAGTGGGTGCAAAAAACATGTTAATAATTAATTATTAATTAAATTTGTATCATGAATTATTAATAATAATTACTTTTTTATTTACATTTACATTTAGGTCTTGACTTACAAACGATATATCCATTATATTCATAAAATAACTAATTAAAAATAAATAAATAAATTTAACAAGCAAAATATTGTAAGTTCGTGTATAGGGGAAACCTTATTAGTTTTTACTTACTTTTAGAAATAAAATAAAAAAATGCTTATATATATATATATATATGTATAAAAACAGCTGAACAAAAGTGACTGGTAGTTATTATGTAGGTATTTATTTCTTTACTAAAATCGAAGAAAACTAACAAATACTTACACACAAAAGTCTCCACGTGTGTACAAGGATCTCCACATTTCGGGCATCTCAGCTGACCGCCACCTTTCCCTGAGCCTCCAGCGCCTGACGCCCGCTTTCCACCCACCTCACCTACACCCTTCTGCAAAACAGCTCCATCAGTAGCGGTCATCACACAACCAGTGGAAACGTAAAAAAAAAAACACAGAAGAGTACCTTTCCTCCATCGCTGTCTCTGGGTGTGCTGTCTTTAGAGGCAAAGCACACTGCCGTCTGTGAAAACGCTCTCGCGTGCACAAACGGTGCGAGATGGACTTCATCACAAACCACTCTAGCGTGGCTGAAGAGCTGAAGATGTGAGCGAGAGAAACCTGCCGGGAAACAACACACAGCATATCACCGAACAACTAAACCGCTTTACTTACATTTCGGCCGGCAGCAAGGTTTAAAGTAAAACAAACATGTCACCCATTTACTGCAGAACATCCACAGCTACATGATGATTTTTGGGTGAACCGTTCCTTTAAGTATTTCTGTAACAAGTACTCTTTTAAAAGTATGCTTCAACAGTTTAAAAAAACACTGAATATGACAACCCCCACCACATTAGCATAAACAGCAACACTTATCTTCCTCACTAAACACTACTAATAATGCAATGTAAACATTGGGCTCAATGAATTTATGAAATACACTGTCTGCCAGCTTATATTACATAAATATATATGATATAGTATTGTATCGGTTTATATTCTGCCAGCTTTGTGGGCATGATGCAACTTTGAAGCATACCAATGATATTTCACATAATAAATTCGATCTGTTAGCATCTAATCGCTTTTTGGAAAACAAATACTACAATTCATTGGGGATTTATTTGACACAGCCTTCCACTGAGGATTTTTTAAAGACTAAAACCTCTAGTTGAAGATAACAAGCCCTAAAAACGAAACGAAAGCTGGGAAACAAAACCTGGCAGCGGTTTATGTGTATTTATGACGTGTTGATGTTTCGCTCACCTTTATGGACAGACTTTATTATAACCCTCGCTGCAGGTCCGCAAGAACAGGACATATTGAAAACCAGATCTGAGGAGAACAATTATGAAAGTCCATATTGAATTCCAGTATATTTTACAGAGTGTAGCGCTGTGTTAAAGCGCTGCCCCGAAAGGCACTAAAGTTGTTGGTAACTGTCACATATATGATGTAATCTGAGAAAACTGCATGTTTGAACTTCACGAGTAACGCTGTAGCGCTCGACTGCACATGCGCCGCTGAGAATGATGGCAGAGACATAACTTACAGAGTTTCCTCCAGAGCGGATGAGTTTTCCGGTAACCGGCTCTAATAACGGCAGGATCCGACCGCAATCTGGTTCATGCCAGCGTCAGTGTCCGCTGCTCTCAGAAGCGATGTTAGGTGAAGTTTAGCGCTGGTCGGTGTGATATAACCTCTGCTGTCACCAAGTGGGTCAGCGTGACGTACAAGGCCAGATAGACCTCTGTTTGTGTCACGTGACGCTGGAGGGAGGGGACGGCGAAGCTCATTGGCTGTTTCCTGTCAGACAAGGGGCGCTTGGTGTCAGGCCTTTCAAAGAAATATCGGCAGAAACAATAATCCACACCAACATAAAATAAATGTACCAAAGAATATATTGAATTAAAACAAGTGAAGAGTTAAAAAAAACTTCAGGGCAGCTAAGCTCCACCCCCTTCAAGTCGGAACACATGACTCTTCTTCTAGGGCTGTTCTGTTTTGGCTGAAAAACATCACAGCGCCGCGTTTGTTCTGGAGTTTTAATGTAGAGCATTTCTTGATTATTTATTACTATATTATTATTTGTAGTAATATTTAAAAGTAATAACATTAGAACCTAATATAAATGATGTTTGTATAAAAATGTATTTTGTTATATATTTGTTCTTGATTTTTAAACACAATCTTTAATATTGTTACCGTCACTTTAAATCAATATTATTTGGTTGTAATAACAAAGATATCACTATTTAATATCCTTTATATTTGTATTCATTATTTTAAAATATTAAGTTATATTTTATAGCATTTTAACATATTTATATCAGAGTTATCATCTATGTTGTGTTTAAAAAAAATCTATTTTACAAAAGTGAAAAGGGAAAAAAAGATGAAAAAAGTAAGTTATCATACAAAATGACAAAACTTTATTAAAATATACTTGGCATGCAGCATATAAATCATCAAAAGTAATTGCATTTCAACAAAATTACAATAATGGTCTTATTTATATCAAAAATATTATCATAGCATTTTTATCTATGGCTTGTTCTCCAGTTATATTTTGCTGTGCTTGACTTGCTAAACAAACAAAAAACAAGTCTTATTGTGGGCGCTGAAAATAGTGATTGTAATTCACAAAAGGTGTATTAGCTTATAGCTCAGAAATCAGAATCGATAATGTCATTTTCAAACAATTAACACAGATTTAATACATATACTTCATCGTCAGTTCTGGAATTTTACATATTTGCATGTGTCATTCATATTATACCAGCATTAATGTGGGAGTTCATTTAAAAAGTGCAAGATTTCATAATCTTAATTTTTTTTCATGCCATTTTTTTCAGTTGATTCACTGTGCTCCCATGATGCTAACAGCAGTAGCAACCGTTGTATCACAGTGAAAACTGAACATGACATCTGCATAAGAGGTATTAGAGATCTTTTTGATAGACCATGGCTTTCTGCTCAGTTCTTATGGCTTCATGAATCAATACAGTACTATAAAACATTAAAGCGAACTCATGTATTCTATCTAATCCAAACATATCAATGCATATGAGATGTAACGAAAATAAATGTTTCCCTGGGCTATATAAAAGAATCTGACGCGAACTGCATTTTCACACGGGTCCCTTTTTCAAAACAGTAAAGGTTCGGTCAAATTAACTGACGCTCTTTCTGAAACCTGCTTCCTTCTGTGAGCGCAGCTTCCTCCTGAACAGTTGACAATGGATCTAAAATGACAAACAGTAACGCTGCGTGTTTCTCAGCTGACGTGTGAGGGGAAATGAAGGGGATGATCAGTTGTGGAGAGTTTCTCTCATTTTGCTGCTGATCTTTGCTCGTAGCTCACAGTGTCTGATCAGATCCCTGACCTCCAGAGGAAGTGAACTGTTCCACACCGTCAGGACCGAATCCTCAGCTGGGGCTAGCACGAACACGGAAAACACCAACGGATCATCAATATGAATATTTGAAAGGCTCAGAAGCACATGTTCCTTGTTCTTTTGTGAAAAAAAAAGTTACTTCATGCAAAGAATTGACCGTTATCTAAATGATTTAGTCATATTACTGAAATAATGCAAACGATATCATTACAACTTAAAAATAATAGATGCTACAACTCCTTTAAAATTGAATATGCATGTATTCACACCGTTCGTACCTTGTGTTTTGATTTGGTCTTGTGACATGCGTTTGCGTCTACCCAGTACTAGAACAACGTTCTTTCGGGTGAGTGTGTCTGCAAAAGAACATCATCAAAAGATAAGGAATGAATATTTCTGTAGGAAATTAGTTAAAACACACAAAAGCCTTTTAAAGTGTATATTAAATTAATACTTATTACAAAATAATATACTTTACATGAACATTAACTGATTGTAATGTTTTCAGATATGTAACTGCATGTTGGTTGCAATCAAATAAAAATGCATTATAGTTTAAATTTATATTAAATGCAACTCTTGAGTGCTCTTTGACCCACTAAAGTAGAAAGTAGTAGGAAGTAAATACACCTTATAAGTCAAACGTGAATGCCATTTCTACACAATTCAGTGCATTTCAAATATTTTGATCAGAAAACAACCAGAAAGTATATAAAAAATAATGCAAGTCCAAAAGAGGCCCAGTGAGTTCTTAAGTGTATTAAGAATCATAGCCATGAAAGTGAATATAGGAAAGTGTACCTAGCAGAACAGAGCCCATGCAGCGGACGGAGTGGCAGTGAAGGCTGATGGTCTGCAGGAGCTGACAGCTGGAGACTTCCACCAACAGAACGCATCCTGCTTTGGTCCCGATCCACAGAGTACCGCTGTGCTGGACCAACAGAGATTTAACAGTCGCCTCATTCTGGACTTTCGGCTCTTTGGTGGGACTTAATCTGTTGTGGATCAGAAGGGTTAGGAAGTTAGGGTCAACCGACTACTACCATCTATCTTGGGTGAACTTTTCACATTGGGTCAACTTATACTTATCATACTCAGTCTCAAATGAAGATTCTCTGATTTCATAAAACGTGCGTGTATATATATATATATATATAGAAAAGAAAAAACAAGTCGAGGAGCTGCAGCTTACATATGAATGTTTCATACAGAACATTAACTGTCATTTCAGTCAAACTCCTATAACAAATAAACTTTAAATGTGCTTACATCAGTGCACCTTTATGCTGATATGAAACAAATCCAAGATCTTTTAAGTTGTTGATTTTTCTTAACAGATGTTCATGAACAAAATATCATTGTTTTGTTGCGATGGGTGATTGACAGGCAGGTCAGATAAGCATTAACACCACACATGCATTTCATTTTGGACACTTTTGTATTTAGTGGCAAAAACATGTGATCAGATGATCTGAAACTAATGTAAATGGGGTCAATGTGTGTGAGTGTGTGCAACTTCACCCGAGCAACTGTGCACAGTCAATGAGGTCCATCATCCTCTCAGTCTTCTTATCCCAGACCTCCACGGTGTGAGCGTCCCGTTTACTTACATACACATGTTTGTCCACTGCTAACAGTGATATGCAAGGAATACTGCTGATTAGACCTTGCTGCCTAAACAAACAAACAAACAGATAAACATGCTTAAGCACTGAAAAACATCACCAACACATTCTGTGTAACAAGCTATCTTACTAAACTTGTCTTCTGTCTTCTCCAATCTACTCTCTCTGGTCTGGACATCACAAAAACTGAATGTCGCATTCTGAGTATTACTTCACGGGCAAAATATCATCAGAAAACCACTGGGGGTGCAAAGGACTGCTGGTGCATTACTATACATAATATGTGACCCTGGACAACAAAACCAGTCGTAAGTGTTAATTTTCTGAAATTAAGATTTATAGGTGATCTGAAAGCTTCTCATTGATGTATGATTTGGATGGATAGGGCGATATATGACAACTATATGAGTATCTGGAGGGTACAGAAAAATCTAATCAAAAATTTTGTTTTAATATATTTTCGGTACGAAAATTTCCTTCATGGAACATGATCTTTACTTACTATCAGAGGATTTTTGGCAAAAAAAAAAAAATAGAAAATCAATAATTTTGCTACAAATATACCCCAGCGACTTAAAACTGGTTTTGTAGTCCAGGGTCACATATACAGTATACGATCTCACTGGACCCAATCATAAAGTGCATTATCTGTGCAGATTATACTTCATCAGACTGGATGAGTATGAGCATGTATCTCTTCCTGTCTTATCTGTCATGATGCTTGAACACTAATGTTATTTAGGTGCCAAGTACACCACATGACCAACCTGTAAACAACCCCTTCTATAAATCAAGTATATTTCAGAGGAACACATAACTACCATGTACAGTACATCAAATCAAGTCTACAGTATGACCATGTAATAACATCAGATGTTGTTTTTAGTGAATGCTACTTTTCTGTTGTGACATGTCAAGTGCCCAAGGTTAGTTTGGTACTGGAAAAACCTGAAAAGTACGCACAAAGATCACACCTAAACATGTATGGGATGAACTTGAAAGTTCTTATGTTTTACCGCTGAACTATTGAGAGGACCATCCATTAACATCCGGTTAAGAACCATTTTTTGGTTCAAATGAAGCAAGCACATATAGGTCAGGAATTTGGGTGACCTTTGGAAATGTGGTGCACAGTATACATTAGGATCTGAAATTAGCTTCTGCATTAGGGGTCATTTTAACTGATTTACAGTTTGTTTGTTTTTATTTTTATTAGGATAATGATTGGCCATTATTATTAAGTCCAACAGAAATATGTGTTGTATATAATGCTTATCTCAAAAGATAAGATATTAGTCATCTCCTTCAAGTCTATATAAATGAAAAGACTATGGGGCCAAACACAGAACCCTGAGGCACCCCCAGTGTTAATGGAGCAAGAGCATTTTTTGCTACCTTAT
>JAUCNO010000585.1:9523618-9533948 GCA_032353835.1 Enteromius viviparus | reverse complement strand
AGACGTCTATTTGACATCTAAAAGGAGACGTCCTATAGACGTATTGCAGATGAGCAAACAACCTAAATAATACGTCTCGCAGATGTAAATGCAGACGTCAAATAGATGTCTCCTACAGTAGATGTACGTGTGCTATCTGGGAAGTGTCTGTAGTTACTGACTTTACTCAAATGTACAGTGCGTTACTGTGTGTTGCTTTATTTTTTTGATGAAAAGCAGTTTATTGAGGTTGTTGAGTTGTGAGGACTCAACACCACTGAGACGTATCAGAGTTCAGAAGAGGGCAGATTGTTGGTGCGTGTATCACTGGTACATCTCTGTCTTCATGTTGGATCCAGGGTATTGTTGGCATAAGTATGAACCACATCCAAAAGGAGCTGCTGGAAAAGGATGCATTCAAAAAATGTAAAACCACAGTTGCCTAATTCAGTGCAATCATCTTGAAACTCCTATTTCCATCAAAACAGTTTGCTAGGAACTTCATTGGGTCAGTATTCATGATCAGACCACTATGGCCAAACCTTTGGTTGCTCATATTAATGCAAACATTGGTTTTAATTGCTTCAGCAGCACATATAGCCATTGTGAAACAAGCATTCAATGACTTTCCTATAACCGAGAGAGTTACTCTGTGGAGAAACCCCAAAGAGGCTTATCACCCAGATTGTTGTTGCCCAGAGTGAATCATGATGGTTTGGGCTTTTCAGCAAGGGCTGGTGCCCAGTCGGGAAGCAAGTGATGACTTTTCACTCAAAAAAAGTCCTGGGCCAGTGCCCAGATCCTGGTTCCGAGCCACCACCGGAAACTTGCTGGTGTAAAAAAAGAGAACCTATGATGTTGGAGCAGGTAAATTAACAATTAAATATGTTGGCAGATAACAGGGATAAGAAGCAATTCCAATTACATGTTGGTCAGAGGGTTCCTCCCTACCAGTAATAGTGAGAGCCAGCTCTGAACAAGTCCACTCTTGGCCAAGTAGTCTACCAGCTCCAGCTCTGGCAACAGCCCCAGTGGAAAAGTGAAAAATATCTTTCTCTACTGATCTAGATGGGCATGTCCCTGCCAAGCACTACCAAACAATACTGGAGAACCATGTGCACCCAATTGTTTAAACATTGTACCGTAGAGTGGTGTAGTGTGTCAGGATGATAATGTAATGTACCAGTGCCACAGCAAGACTGAGTGATTTGATGAACCTGAAAGTGAGGTTAAACATCTCTCATATGTAGCTTGCACAGTCACCAGATCTGAATATTATTGAGCCACTTTGGGCTGCTTTGAAGAATAGATTCATGAAATGTTTTTCTCCACTTGCATCACGTAGAGACCTGGTCACTGTTCCGCATGAGGAATGGCACAAAATCCCTCTAACCATTGTGCTGGACTCATATCTTTCATTCCCAAGATGATTTGGAGATGAGCAGGGTTGGGCAAGTGGTTTTCAAACCTGTCCTACAATCCTGTCTCCCTTATGAGACAAACCTGATTCAGCTCATGAGTAGAGACCGCAAGACATAAATTGGGTGTGTCTGAAAAAATGTGCAGGGCAGTGGTGCTTGTAGGACAGGCTCCACACCATACTATTACATTATTTTTGTCTAAAACAAGGTGCCCCTGCTGAAAAAAAACAGTATATGCTGTTTAGGTATGTTTCAAAGCTGGGAAGCTGGTTTAAGCTGGCCCTTAGCTGGTCATGCACTGGTGCTAAGCTGGTTTGACCAGCTTAAAACCCAGCAAATGACCACCATGAACCAGCAAATGACCAGCTCAAACCAGCATCCCAGATTTGGGTGTCCCTGTATAATTTATGTTTCTTGGAATTATGGAATTCTGGCATTTCAGTCAGACCCATTGCCACAGGTGTATACAATCAAGCACCTAGCCATGCAATCTGCATTTACAAAGATTTGTGAAAAAAAGGGTCATTCTAAGACCACATTTACACCTAGCCGGGTATTTAGAGAAACTAATATTTCCTCCCCTCCGTTTTCAACAATAACCTTGTGCACACAACATCGTTTTCAAAAAACATGTCCTTTATATCAACCCGTCCCGCATAAATACGCCGTTGAGCGCCATAATAACTATGCCAAACCTATGGGCGGCAGTAAAGGGAAAAGAATAAAGCCATGCAAGCCAGTCAAAATCCTCAGAATTGACACCAAGGAATAACACAAGCGACTTCCTGTTCCTTTCAAAACAGCAAACGTGGCGCGAGGCATTGATGATAAGCGTTTTCTGACGTTTGAGAACCTACAACCCCGTTTCTCCCAGTTGACATAGACACACATAACCGGCGTTATCAGAAATCTCCACTTTGGCCAGAGTTTTTTAGAAAGAATCGCTTTCTGTGATAATAACAGGGTATTCGTGTAAATGAAAGACCAAACAGCAGGGAAATATCTGCGTCTTCCCTTCATGTAAATGGGGCCTAAAGAGCTTCAAGCTGTGATAGGATGCTACTTTTGCAAAGTCTGTGACAGTAGAAGTGTTAGGAACAGCAGAAGGGTCACCGAATGCTTAGGCACATGGTGTATAAAAGTCATCAATGCTCCATTGTACAACCACACCTGAAGAGATCCAAACTTAAACTGGCAATAATATTCACACAAAAACATTGCAGTAGGAGCTTCAGGGAATGGCTTTCCAAGACCAAGCAGCTACATGCAAGCCTGACATCACCAAGTACAATACCAAGCATCACTGGATTCTGTAGCAGTGGAAACCTGTTCTGTGGAGTGACTAATTATTAACCATGTTTGGCACCAGATGCCGAGAGAACATCACCTGCCTGTCTGTTTTAGTGGACGAGGGATAGAGCTAGTCCGCTTACTTCCAATGAAGGGAGATTTTAATGCTTCTGAATACAAAGACATTGTGGACAATGCCATATCTTTAACTTTGTGGGAACAGTTTGGTAAAGACCCTTTTGTATCCCAACATGATTGACCCGGTTTACAAAGCTAGGCCCATCAAGACATGGTTGGACGACCCTGACCTTAACCCACCATTGAAATGAATTGGGATGGAGAGCCAGTTCCTCTCATCCGAACATCAGTGTCTGCCCTCACTAATGCTCTACTAGATAAATGTGCAAAGAATCCCACAGAAGCGCTACAATACCTTGCAAGAGCTTTCTTTGAAGAGTGGAAGCTGTTATAGCCAAGAGGTGCCAACTCCACAAGTATTATGTAGAATGCAGTGTTATTTGGTGTAGTGCTCAGCTGGTCAATTGTTTGGAATAATAATAAAAAAAAAATTGGAAAAAGTGTCTTATACACCCCATGGCCAAATTAGTTTGACCAAAAACACATAAATATTGGGAAATTGTATTACAGTTTTAGGTAACACTTTATTTTGGTAGTCCATTTTGAGCATTCTGTTGACAGTCTGCTTCATAACTCTGCAAATACATGTCAAATTATTCTAACCCTAACCCACCAGTCTACTAATACTCTACTAACACTCCAATGAGAATTCATAGATATGTAGATGCAACGATTATTATAGTCAACAAAATGAAATTTTTTTTACAATTTCATTAAAATGACAATTTCCTATGTGAATTTTAAAATGCAATATAACCCAGACATGTTTTCACCTGTGTGGTGTGTAATGCTGTTGCTATAGCTGTTGTCATCAGGTGAGAGCTGCCATAACATTGTCTGCTGGGGAAAGAGCCATGTGTGTGGTATCTTTACAGTACCCAGCACATGTCTGACAGCTCTGGGCATTTCTCCTGTACTGTGGGACAAAATGGCAACAAGTCAAATGCATTTGGATTGAGTCTGACATCATGCTCCAGTTAAAGAACAAAGAACGTTCTCTCTCGTTTGAGAACCTCACGGGACACCATTAGTTTTACCTATTGTACCTGTTGCCCTCTGCTTTTTCACGCTCTTCCAAATTTCTCTGAGACTTTGATTTCGTTGGATGTTTGATAAACTGCCAAGACAGAAACATTTCAGCCGGACTGTATCCCGCAATGCATCTGGGTCCATCTGATATCTGTTTTCTCCCATTATATCTCGTGCTGTATTTAGGGCCGGTTCTGCCTCGAGTGGGTCTCCAGAGGCCTGTGGGACTGAATTAAGCGGGTGCTCTCACACATGCTGTGATTGTGTATGCGCTGTGAAAAGCTGTGCCGCCTCACTGCATCGCATCAATAGCTATGAGACTGTGTTAGCACAGATACAAGCACAGCTACAGGCATTCTCACGCTCCAGACACATTTTCCATAACACTATTCATTTTTAAGAACGAATGTTGCAATACTGTTTAATATTTATATTATTTAAGAACTTTACGGTTCGGTCGATGTTACCAATACAGTCAAATAGCAAATTCGATCATTGTAAGTCATAAGACATAAGAGTTAGAAATGTCATTTAATGCTAATTTAGCCATTTAATTTAAAGCAGTGTTTATGCAGTGATCAGCTGCAGCAGAGTCAAGCTTTCTTTTGCTGGAAATAGCTCAGGATATCTGGAGATTTGTGTGGCATGGAAAGTCACAATTCTATAAAATGCCCAAAATATCCAAACGTCCCTTATAATGATAGTCACCGTCAGGGACTGCTGACTGGGATGAGTGTTGTGTTTACTGTCAGAAACATGAATGCAGACACTGTAATAATCATTCATTTGAGCTGAAAATCAAAAATCTCTGTGAACTCAGACATGAGTGCGTGTGAATGAGGAATTGAGGTTAAACAGCAACAGATCCAGTAGTGGCCTACATTCTGTAACAGGGCAGGAAAACCACACTCATGACAGACACAAAGAGAGAGAGAGAGCTGTGGTGCTGATTCCTGCATAATGCAAGCCTGTCCGTTCACACCAAATTCAACTACAGTAACTATTCTCTCTTCCTCTCTACAGTACGAGTCTGATGCTATAATAGAATTTTTTTGCACCTTTCGTGATTCCTGTCATCTGTTCTTTCATCTAAAGGATTAGTCTGGGATTTTGGAAAGGAAAGATGATCCAGGTTCCTCTTAAAATGCAGCCAGGAGGAGTGAAAGGCTGTCTAGAGATCACGCTTTAATGATTTATACCGACTGTATGAAGCTGCCCGAGGGATGTGAACACGACAGGCAGAGACTTGTCTATAGACGTCTAATTTCACAATTCTTTTCTTAGTAATTTTGAGATTAATAATGGAGTGGTTTATTGTATTCATCAGTGTAATGAGAACAAATCTTTGTATGTAAAATTAAATATATTGTTAATATGTAATTACGTTTTATTTCTGAACTTGTTAGTTTAGCTGTCTGTGGAGTAAGCCAGAGAATTTATATTATATCCTGCAACGTTAGGTTAGTTATTTACGGGCTCTGGCCCATGTGGCACAGTTGGGTTTATCCAAACAAAAACAAAAAAAACAACACTTGGCACCAGCCCCAGTGAGAAGTGGTACTTGTTACCCAACCAACTCTGCAAGGGGAAGGTTGGGAGACTAGGGCTGCAACTAACGATTATTTCGAGAATCAATTAGTTGGGCTATTATTTTTTATTATTTTATTTTATTTTATTTTATTTTTTCGATTAATCGGATAAAAACTAAACGCTTCTTTTAATTTGATGTTTTGCTTATAACTATATAAAACCATATATTATTTATATATATATATATAATATAGTTTAAAAATACACTGGCATATTCGGTTGTTAGGATATAAAGAGCTAAAATTTGTATAATAAAATTATATATGCAGAAGTAAAACCACAGTAAATTACGTTACGTTTGAAAACCAATTTGCTAGTTAAGAAGTTAACTTTGTAGTGGACTATAAACAAAAAACTGTAGAAATGCAAAACGCTAATAGTCACAATTGTACTATTATTTGCATTCGCTGATAACCACAACAATCACTAAATGTTATATTCCACTGTTATTCGCACCGTGTAATTTAAGCTAACCTAAAATCGCGGCATTTAACTAATCACTATTGCTCATGATGTGATTGCGTAATGTGATGCTAGCGAGTAGCAAGTGAACAGATCTAAAGTTAGCAAACAGTTAAACTATAGCACTTTTACACGATGAAGAGATACAGTTTTTACTTAATGTTACCCTGCTGATGTTTCGCCATCCGTAACACCTGCTCAGTCTTGCATAACGTGAAGGTTACCTTCCTTTTAGACGTGTTTAATGTAAATTGCTCCCATATCTTTCTGTAACCTCCATTGCGCGAGCGGCTGCGCGTCTGTGTGTATTTGTGCATCATGTGGTCGCGCAGAGTCAGAGGTTAAGTGATACCAGCTCTGGCTCTGGAACAAACACCTGGATAGAGGTTGAGCTACCTACTTCTCTGCAGTCGACCAGGATGAGAGGCATCTGGAGTGTAGGAATACTCACAAGCCAACTCTGCGCCAAGGTTATGAACTTTAACTCGGTAGACAAGAGGGTCATCTCTGTGATTTGTGTCACAGAGAGAATGATTCTGACTCTGCTTATGTGCCAAAGCACAGTTCAGAGTGCCCTGCCATTTTGGAGACCCTGGGTTGGGCCTTGGAAGGAGTAACACCGAGGTACTTCGTAGAACTACTGGGTGACTTCAAAGCTCATGTTGGTAACGACAAAGAGACCTGGAAGGGAGTGGGATTCTGTTGTTGGACTTAGAATAGATTGACCATAACAAACATCATGTTTCAGCATAAGGTGGTTAATGTGTACCTAATACCAGACCACTTTAGGTCAAAGGTTGCTGATTGAATTTGTTATTTTATAACATATAGAAAGTGAGCTGCTTCCCAATGTAGAGGGGTTCAAGTATCTTGAGTTCTTGTTCACAAGGGAGGGCAGGTCTAAGCATGTGATCGATAGAAAGAAGCAGTGACTGCAGGTGGAGCGGAGTACAAAGGCAAAGCTCTCCATTTACCAGTTCATTTATATTTCGTCCCTCATGATTTTTGGGTAATGACCGAAACAATTGAAGTCCAAGCAGCCGAAAATGCGTCAATAATGCGTAGAAATGTGTCAACCGTTTTAATCGCAATTGAGATCACGTGGCGTAGCACGTTATGTAACCACGCAATACAATGAATGAGACAAACGGGATTTGCAAGGTATGCAAGAGCACTGTTATAGCAAGCGGTGGAAACGGGGCATTCTAAAACGCTTAACTTTAAAAATGCTTCATGTGGCTTAACGCACTTAAAAACCGACGAGGGAAGCCCAAACTGCTGTCAAACCTTCTTTGTATTAATCACTAACTACTGTCGACAGAATGAGCCCATATTCGACAGATAAAGTGAATAATATCATGTTTAGCATTTTCTTCCCACCATGAGGTGATAGCGCAAGAAGCATTAAACTTACAATAAACAGTATGGTTGTTTTTTTATTATTATTATTATTTAAAAGTATTGCTGCAATTCAGTTTAAATAAAATACTTTAATTGAAACTGTTTCTTTGTGTTTGAATTTTTATTTACGCCTTTTCAGATACAAAGAGCTATATTGTGATATATATCGTTATCGTGGTAGCAAATTGAAAATAGAAGATTTTGGTTATATCATCCACCCGTCGTCTACAGTCAGTGATGCTATATTTTAAAGAGTGTTATTTAAAATATACCTCTTAGCAGGTCCACAATTAATTTAGCTTATTACAAACAGGAACGTTTATTGCATGTTATGCCCCAAAACCCACCCATACCTCGTTAAAAGAATAGGGACAACCATTAAGACCATTTTTAGACCAATAATTGATGCTTATAGACGTTTTATTTTGCCGGAAGCCTGCAGGAAGACCTCAGTGATTTATAAATGATTCTTATTATGAATTTAGAAAGATGTTTGTCGCATGTATCACACTGTCAGAATACCTGCAATCTGTGCACGTGTTAGAAAACACAATGCTCTGCAGTTTATGTTCACGATTTCATTTATCATACAGTAACCAGCAACAACCACCCTCCTCTTCTCAATGTAGACATGCAATACAAAGCTAAACAGTCTCTGGATGTCGATGCAATGTTTTAATGACTTTCTCTGATGGTTTTAAATGCTTCCACACTGTTTGCTGCATTATAAAGAGTGCATGCCTCTCACTTCTTCAGCCAAACACAGAAAATGCTATTGGTATTTTTGGGCAAATAATTTTGGTTGCTGTACATTTGGAGCATCTCTAGTTCGGGCATCTGGTTAGGATGTCTCCCAACCAATTTCCAGTTCAGACGTGAATGGTAGCACACATTTCAGTCTGTTCTTTATATATATATATACTTATATTTCAATGTTACCCTGTATAGACCTGCAAAAACAACTGTTAAAACACAAACAGTACTGACTAGCTCCAACCCATCATCTGCTTGTGTCTCTCACCCACATATCTGTCTCTGTCTCTGGGGTTCAGTACAGGACAGATCCAGTATCAAACACACACACAATAGTCTCTCTGTGCTGCTGTCAGTGAATTGTGCTCTGAACAAAGCGTCTCTCACAGTCGGAGTGAAAGCTCAGCCTCTGCTGTCAGGTGCGCCACAGAAAGTGACATCACTGTCTCTTTTTAGAGGTGTTTACTGAGCCATGAAAGCATCGCTGTTACTGCAGATTGGTGAAGCCAAGTATTAGACTTGGTGTGCGATGAATGAAACATCAAATATGGCTTGTTAAAGAGAGGTCTAGTGTTACTTTTCTAACTGTCTTGACTGGACAATTTTACCAGAATATAATAGACTTCTAGAGATCAAACATGTAGATATAACAATGTTATTTTATGCAGTATACAATTGATGTGTGTCTGTGTGTTTGTCTTTGACAAAAAAACTACATCTTAAAAATATATGTTAAAAAAAAACTCATTTGAACATTAATGGCTGTTATGGTTAATAATAAAGGTTAATAAGAAATAATATCAAGTCATTGGATGTTGAAGTTGTTCAGCAAGCTGTGGATGTGGTTCTACAAAAAATATATCCAACTATATCAGAAAACATATCAGTAAAATAGCCAATCTCTCAAGTAAAGTCTTGCACACAGAGAGATGTCAGTTTGCATGTTCATTGGGTGGATTGTATATGTGCACACACACACACACACACACACATGTAAGAAATCAACTTATGTAGCCTTAAGTATGATTCAAATCTTAAAGGAATAGTTCACCCAAAAATGGACATTCTGTCAGGCTGTCAACCATTAACATTTTATTCCTACTATGGAAGTCAATGGTGACCAAAGAAACTTTTATTTTAGAATATCTTCTTTGTGTTCAGCAGAACAAAGAGATTCACACAGGTCTGATATACTACTCCAGGGTGAGTAAATGATCAAAGAAGTTTCATTCTTGGGTGAAACCTTCCTTTAATTGGTTTGTATCTTACTGAAGTGAGGAAGCATCTGTTTGTTTAGATCAAGTTGACGAATACTTCATATCTCCATATCTTACATGAAGGTGACTTCATATCTGAAGTGTTACATTTTTTGCTAGACATGTTCCATGCAGTCAGACACCCAGTAATTGCGGTACTGTTTTAGATGACTAATTTTCACTTCATCAACACATCGGGAGGTTCTCAATATCAGCGTGTGACTGAGCAAGTCATTTTAATGTTTCATGTCTGTCTGTGTCCCAGGATTCGTCCTCAGCTGGCAAGGGAGAAGATTGAAGGATGTCACATCTGCACATTTGTGACCCCTGGCGAACCCCAGCTGGTTCTGGGAAAGGACAAGGCCTTCACATATGACTATGTGTTTGACATGGACTCGACGCAGGACACCATCTATGCCAACTGCACTGAGAAACTCATCGAAGGGTGTTTTGAGGGTTATAATGCCACTATTTTTGCCTACGGACAGGTTTGTGCTTTTTAGAAAATTTCATGTTGACTTTGACAGATCTGGTTACATCCAGAATATTTTAAGGTGACGGGTGAAAGGAGTTTGTATTTGACCTAGTTTGATGTCTTCATG
Organism: Enteromius viviparus; assembly: GCA_032353835.1. Lineage (NCBI taxonomy): Eukaryota > Metazoa > Chordata > Actinopteri > Cypriniformes > Cyprinidae > Enteromius > Enteromius viviparus. The sequence goes on along the minus strand of JAUCNO010000585.1, from coordinate 9,524,027 downwards.
TTGTCCGTCTCGTTTATGGCCAGGGTTGCATGTGACCTGCATTTCATGGCTGACTTCCTCCAAACATCATCACAGATTCGATATCTGTCTGTCTCTCTCTCTCTCTCTGTTAATCCTGATTTATCAACAGTCTCACTCATCCGCCAGATGGACACTTCCAGCAGAAAGACATGTGGCACACTGTACTAAGATTATTAAATGTGACGTCAAATGTATTTATTATTTAAAGTACACCTATAACGGGTTGTGAAAGGTTCGTATTTTGGTTTTGGGAGTCCCCAACAACAGGTTGACATGCATGCAAGGATAAAAACTCTTTCATTGTTTTAAAGCAGTGGTTTTCAACCTGTGGGCCGTGACGGTATTGCAGGGGGGCCGCCAATTATTATTAATAGAAATTTTAATATTG